>LPNX011147451.1:147862-289549 GCA_001517045.1 Pseudotsuga menziesii
GTAATGGTGATATACAGTCACAGAGTAAACCAAGAGCATTAACGAACAAGAAAAACCCAGATAACAATGAAAACACAGTATATCAGTACTAATTTCTAAACACTATGACAGAGGTAGCTTCAACATTTTCGAAGGGGTTTTAAATAAATTCTTCCACCTTCAATAAACAATATATCGTATATATAGAACATTATCGAAAGATAAAAAAATGGTTTAAATAACTTAAATAAACCTCATAGAGAGTAGTATCGAGAGATCCCAAGTTTTTTCGTAGAGACTGTTAAGATTTACAGTAAATTCTTCTTTATTTACAAAAAAAACCAAAATACAACTCCTCATAGACATCATGGTCTGAAATCTAAAAGTGGTTTCAAAATATTTAAACTTTGTACTAACATTAGTCAGCCTGAAGGTTTAAAAAAAAACACTTTACATTGCTGTCGAAACATAAGAATTTATACCATCAATGAAGGAGGTTCGTAAATTTTCCCAAAATGAAGTGAGACCCTAAGAAACCATGTATTCCAGCATTTCCTTTCTTTATAACACCACTAGATCGTCAAGGGATCGTAGGTTCCAAGGTTCATGGGTCTTACAAGAACCTTGTCGATGTCGGTACCCACGACCAAGCGTTGCTCACCAATATTTATGCTTTGGCCACTAGTGAAAACCTCCTTGCAAGTCAACAACAAAAGAAGTTAAAACTCATAGTTACGACTTATAGCTTTCACAGCAATTGAAAAACAATTTGTGTAAAGGAGTAATCTTACCTGGTTCAACGAGTTCTTTCCGTAGAGCCAAGGCATTGAACTAAAGACCATGAGTGCTATTTTATTTGTGCATAGAGTTGAATTAGGAGTCGAATGTTTGGAAGGTAGATAGCCTTTGGCTCCCCTCACCCTTCCATAGTACATCAGAGCAATGTTGAAGTTTAACATAAAGCTTTGAAAACCCTTTTTAGGTTTTACACCATTCGACAGCTGGAAAGCACTTAAAAAATTATCATGGTGCATTTTTACACCTCCACGTGGTTAAAAACCCTTTTCAGCCACTTGTCTATACTACCTTTTTAGTTTCAAAAATTTACATTAAGACCATGGGTTAAATATTTACAACAAGGTTAAGGCCTTTTATGTGTGGACCCTTTTTGTAAAATGAAATCACTATTAAAACCTCTTCTATGTTGAGCTCTTTTCTTGTCACTCTAGGTTGTAGTTGTTGCTTAGGATGGGGCCCACCCTTTCTTATTAGACCTACTGTATTAATAGAAATCTAACATGCATTAGCCTTGAAAGCTAAGTAAGACCCTTGTTCCTTGAGACCTTAGTCTCAGAAAAAAGGGGTTTGAAAGCAATGGTATTTTAAAAAGAAGTAAACATAACTTACGACAAGGAAAGCAAACTCATTGACCTTCGGAAACATCTAAGATTGTATAATGTTATAGGAATATTATGGATTTATCTTTATAAGAATTGTCCAGTTTGAGTTTACAGGTTGTTTCATTATAGGCATAGTTTTACGTTGAAAATGAATTGTAGGATTTACCTTGTCTTCTTAAAAAATTATGAAGCCAATTACGTCTTAAATGATGTAAACATCATGTCACAATTATTTTTTTACTTATGGAATTATGCAAATGTTACATATCCATTCATTAGCTATGAGTTATCCATGCATTACTACTGGTGATCCATTCATCAGTTATTATATATATATATATAAAATTGTTTATTTCGAATTTTGAACGAATACCATAGAATCAATCTCTACAGTACACTTGTTTCATGCTCATCCATAGATAAAAAATCATAGGCCCTAGTCTATCGACGTAAAAATGTCTATTTACTTAAATAATATTAAAACTAAGTAATTGAAATTAAAACTAAAACACTTGAATTAATTAATATTCAATGCTTTTATATATATAGTAAGACTGAAAAAATGAAATTGAAATTATAACATTTATATAATAAATATTAAATCTCAAAAATTGTAATTGTAATTAAAATATTTGAATTAATTAATATATACTAAAATATTAAAACTAAAAATTGAAATTAAAATAAAAACATTTAAATTGGGTTTGGGGTTAAATTTAAGTTATACGTTAAAGTTGAATTTAAAATGAAAATTAAACTTAAAGGTATAAACTGAAACAAAAACTAATGTTGTCTTTAAAATTAAAGACACATTTATAAACATATTAAAAGTTTAAAACTAGAACTTCCATGAGGGTTAGGATTTGAACTAAAATTATAAGTTATGTATTAGGGTTACCGAGGGTTACTCAAACATAAGACAATTAAAGTCAAAATTAAAATATGGAATCCACCTTTTGAAAAAATAATAATTTATATTCACATAAAACTTATTTATAATCAAATTAAGTACATCTTTAAAATATGACAAATATTTTCAGTTAATAAATATTCATTAAATATAAATTAAAAAAAATAAAATTAATGTTAATGTTAAAATTTAAATTTAAAAAAACTAAACTAAAATGTCAATGTTAAATGAAGATTACAAGTTATTAAACTAGTTAATCAAAGCTACAAATTAAACTTTAAAATTGCATAAACTTAAAATAATTAAAATTACACAATTAAATGCATTTTGTTTGAAATATATATTTTTTCAAATAAACTTGGTTACACACATTTTAAAAAAATTACAAAATACATTTATAATTGATATTCATCACGAGCTCAATTAGAACTATAACATTAAGAAAATGATTAATGGAGGGTGGAAAGCTTATTTTGGTCTTGAAAATACTTGTGAAGAAACAAACCTTTTGATGTGGGATAAAAAGAAGCTCCTCTTTGAAACTTTAATCACTCCTATTATCTTGTATGGGTGTGAGGGGTGGGGTTGCAGCATCTCTAGAGAGAAAGATTGAACAAATCCAGAATCATTTTATAATGTATAACCTCATAATTAAAAGCAATACACCCTACCCTATTCTCCTTATAGAAGTAGGTCTTTCCCCTATCGAGAGCCTAGCTATGACTAGGCTCTTGTTGTACAAGCACAAAATCAATAACATGGGAGACCATAGACTTCCTAATCTAGCTTTAAATTCCAGCCAAAACCACCTAAGGCTCAAGCGAGTTTGGCATAAAGATACCAGGGCTTGGTTAAACCGTTGGGAGATTGACGAAAATGTTGCATTGCTAAATATAACTAACATTAAAAATATTGTAACTTCTAAGTTTAAGGAGAAAATGTGGTGTGAGAAAGATGAGCTTCATAGTGAAACTGGTTGTTGGGGAATTCCTAAAACACCATGGGTAGAAAGGATGTGCCATCTCTGTGAGAATATGAACATTGAGGATGAAAAACACTTCCTCTTAGAATGCCCTGCATACACCCACATTAGATCTCATTTTCATAATCTATGTTGTAATTCTGACCTTCTTAGCCTTTTAACTTGTCAAAATTATAGTGAGCTCGGGATGCTTCTCTCCAAGCTCTTTGAACACAGAAATACAATTTTAAAACTAACTAAATAATGCATTTCTTTTGGGTATAAACCAATTTGGTTTGAATGGACGTTAACCACTACCATCATCATTATAAATAAATAAATATTTCATTGAAATATTTCTTTTTTAAATAAACTTATTTACACACATTTAAAAAAGTTACAAAATACATATAATTAAACATTAATATTATAACTAAATAAAAAATTAAGATTGGAGTGAAAATTAAAAACATTAACATACTTAAAAAAAAATACAAATAAAAAATACAAATAAAAAATACAAATAAGTACTCATAATGAATAAAAATTTAAATTAACATAAAGGAGGCTAATCCACTGTGGCTTGGATACTTAGCTGCTTGGCTATTCAAACCCGCATTCCACCGTCCCCAGGCCTGCATTACCCTTGCAGTTGCCCAGTACACGTCACCTAAGAAGAAAGAAGGCCCACGTGGATGGATATAATATTATACCGTCCAAACCACGATTTCCCAAGCAAGGCGAGACACGGGACACATATTATAGTGTTCATAAAGCAAGAACGTATACCCTCAAACCTAATACCGCGTGAAGCAGTCTATATACATAAAAGCATACCTAAGTGTTTAGAGGGGGGAGTTATTTTTCTAAAATTCTTTAGAGGGGGAGTTATTTTTGTAAAATCGAAAGTGAAGTGAACTTCTAACTTAAAATATCAAATTGAAATAACGTTGAGTTGAAATTAAGATTTAATTTGATAAAAAAAAATATAATTTAAAAATAAAAATAAATTTAAAATTAATATTAAATAGATTAAAAATTTATTAAAACTTAAAAATATTAAAATTAAAAGTTATGTTAGAATTACACTATATTATGATAATGATGGTGGTTAACTTACCCTTAGACCAAACTATATATTATGATAACTAATATATTTATATATATATATGACTTGTTTGTAATATTATAATATATAAATACAAATATATTAAAGCAAAAAAATAAACATTTAGAAACAAATACACACACACACATATATATATATAGCATAATTAATTATACATTAAAATTAAATTTAAATGTAAGATTAATATAATGCTAATTTTAAAGTCAATGTTATGGTCGGGGTAAAAGGTAAAAGTTAAAACGAATTCAAATTGAATTGAAAATTAAAGTTAAAAGTTAAGGTTAAATGCAGAGGAAAAAAAAGGTTAATCTTTAGAGTTACAAAACATTTATGTCTCTCAATAAATGTGACATGTTTGTAATATTATAACACACACACACACACATATATATATAAACAAAAACCACGAAGATATTATATTATCTTAAAAGGTTGTTTACAGCCATGAGTAGAAAAAAGAGGAGGCTTGAGACCTACAAAACATATTGTTTTTTCCCAACAAAGTTAAACTGCTAATACTTGAAACTAAAGTCTTAAACCTGCTACTGTGCATGTAAAGACATCTTTCACCCTTGGAAGGGTATATAGGAACAAATACACCTAAAACCAAAATGCAAAAAGACATAAAATACCATTGAAAATGAACTACTCCAGTTGCTTTCCTTTGGGATCTTTAATAAGCTGAACTACTAAGGTTTCCTCCATATGATGATCTCTGACAGGAGAATCTATATCATGGTTTCTTTGGTTCATGCTTACCAGTTTCTACAGGTCCTCCTTCATGAATACAATTGTGCCCATTAACTCTTACAGATCTCTATGACTGTCTTCTATATGAGCATCACGGTTTCCCATTTGTCGGGCCATCCATTTGACCTCTTCGGCAGTTGAACTTCCTTTTGTAACCCCTTGATTCATGATGTTGTAGAGCCATTGAATGTGTTGTATGATATCTTTCAAGGATTCTTGAAGATCATTCAAGGTTACATCCTTTTCTGCCATAGCGGCCTAAGATTGAGGAAAATATGAATGCTCCACAAGAGCTGGGAAAATCGCTTGAGAGCAAGGTAGCGAGTCCTTATCTTCCAGGATGAGGGAACCCAAGGAGAATGAGCATAGAGTCTCTACTGGAGATACATTCACTTCTCCTACCTTATCTGCACCGTGAAGCATATTTGTCTCACCAAGAAAATATGTACCAAGAAATCCTTTCTCTGCTCCACAAACACCAAGATCCTTCGCTGCACCAGGAGGTTCATTTTGTGCACCACAATAATCATTCACTGCACCATGATAATCATTCATTGCACCAAGAAATTCGTTCAATGTTCCACAAACACCATTCACTGCACTATAATAATCTATTACATCACTGATGAAACCTTTTATTGGACCACAAAAACAGTCAATGCACAAACAACATTTGCTCTAGGAAAGATGTTCACTGTTCCAAGAAAACCTTTCATTACGCCATCAAAATCAAATGTTCCAACAGGAGAATGACCAAATGAGGCTCTGCTCCACAAACACCAAGATCCTTCATTGCACCAAGAGGTTTGTTCTATGCACCATAATAATGATTCACTACACCACGATAATCACTCATTGTACCAGGAAATTCGTTCACTATTCCACAAACACCATTCATTGCACCACAATAATCTATCATAGCACTGAGGAAACCTTTTATTACACCACAAAAATAGTCGATGCATAGACCATCTCTACTCTGGGAAAGATGTTCACTGTTCCAAGAAAACCTTTTATTGCACCATCGAAATCAAATGCTCCACCAGGAGAATGACCAAATGAGGCTAGAGCTAGCTTCTTGAAGGAGTTTTCCATGGATAGTGCGGGAACTCTAATCCCTCTCTGCAAGCCTGAGGCTGCATCAAATCCCATCACATGGGATTCCTTTGGGTGAAAACTTGATGCCGGAGGCCATGCAGCCTGTCGGCTGTTGGGTAGCTGAAAAATGGGAGCTTCTCCCCAAACAAAAAACATAATATTTAAAAAAAATTGTGGTATTGCCTAGCACCAATATTAGGCCATCCTAGAACCTATTCCTCCTTGCTAGTGTTCCTAGGGGACATAGCTTGTGTTTTTTAATATGCCATTAATGTATGAAAATCTCATTTTTAGCCTGACACCTTTAATTTCCAGCTTATCTTCTTCTATGTTGTTACCCCTAAGAATGTGATAAAAGATGGTTTGGACATTTGTAGAGGCTTGTCGAATTCACTCATGAATTCTTTGAATTTTGATTGCTCCCTTGTTGTAACAATTGATCATTTTGTGGATAAATTGCTTGGAATCTCTCATGACAATTATTTTGGTGATCTTATGTTGCTTCGCGAGCTCCAAACCAAAGAAAAGAGCAAGCCATTCAGCTTCATTATTGGGTTTTCGAAAAGACCCAACAATAAGATGACACTTGACACCTTTAATTTCCAGCTTATCTTCTTCGATGTTGTTACCCCTCAGAATGTGATAAAAGGTGGTTTGGAAATTTGCAGAGGCTTACCAAATTTTCTCATGAATTCTTTGAATTTCGACTGCTCCCTTGTTGTAACAATTGATCATTTTGTGGACAACTTGCTTGGAGTCTCTCATGACAATTACTTTGGTGATCTTATGTTGCTTAGCAAGCTCCAAACCAAAGAAAAGAGCAATCCATTCAGCTTCATTATTATCTTTTCGACAAAGACCCACGAATAAGATGACACTTAGTTTCCTCCGGGATCAAAGATGATCCCACCTGGACCTGCCTCCCCATAATACACATACATACACTACAACAAAAACTAGATTTAGCATCAAATTTAGCGCCGGATTTTAGTGTAATTTTTTCCCAATTGTGGTGAACAATCTGGTGCTATTGTACATTTTCATAAAATGCCATCTATTGCATCTTTTTTTCAGTCCTTTTTAACATCCATTTTTGCACCCAATTTTTTGCATCTTTTGTTACGCCTTTATTTCTAGCCAATTTTGCAACTTCTATTGCGTATTTTTTTGCATCCTTTGTTACATCCTTGTTTGCACCCAGTTTCACACTCAGTTTTGCATCCAATTTTGCTCCTAGTTTTCCATCGAGTCTTCCACCCAATTTTGCACCATGTTTTGCATAAAATTATGTGTCCAATTCCGCATCTAATGTTGCATCTAGGATTGCATCCAATTTTCAGCCCAATGTTGCGTCTAGTTTTGCATCCAATTTTACTTATAATGTTGCATCCCCATTTGCATCTAATTTTGTATCTTATTTTACGTCTTTTTTTGTATCCATGTTTGTGTCTAATGTTTCATCTCATCTTACATCGTATTTTGCATCTAGGTTTGCACCTAGTGTTGCATCCCGATTGATGTCTTTTTTTGCATCTATGTTTGAGCCCAATGTTGCACCCAGTGTTGCGCCTAGTTTTACAGCCATGTTTGTATCTAATATTGCATCCAATTTTGTGTCCAATGTTGCATCCCATCTTGCATTCAATATTACATCTAGTTTTGCATCCAATGTTTTGTCCCATCTTGCATCCAATATTGTGTCTCATTTTAAGTTTTTGTTTGTGCCAAGTGTTCCTTCCATTTTTGCACCTGGTGTTACACCTAGTTTTATGTCCATCGATACACCATATTTTGTGCTCAATTTAATGTCCAATTTTATGTCTAGTTAGGAGTCCACTTTTGCATCTACTGTTACATTTAGTTTTGGACCTAGTATTGCATCTAGTTTTGAGTCATTAATTGTGTCTAGTGTTGAGTCTCTTTTTGCATCCAATTTTGTGTTGTGTGACATCTAGTTTTGTGTCCATATTTGCATCTGACATAAGGTCGACTTTTGCATCCACTTTTATGTTTGGTGTGACGTCCACTTTTACATCTTGTTTTTCATTTAGTGCTGCATCTAATATTTTTTTTTAACAGAAACAGAAAGGAAATATATATAAAAGTAGCTGTGCACAGCCATTCAATACAAAAAGAGTGTACCAGAGTATCTGTGCTTAACAGAGAAGTAGCACAAGGAGGTCATCCACTGAGTTTCCCTAAACACTTCAAAATGATTCTGATCAAAACTCTTAAAGCCTGGGGTTGTATAAACCCTTACAAACTATTTGCATAATAGAAGATAGAAATACATTTAACATAGCTAAATAAAATAAAACTAAGGATTGCCTCTTGGCTGCAAGACTGATTCCTCCTCCATTGGAAGCACGACGTCATCAGAGGCTACATGAACTCGGCTTCTCTGGTTCATGGAGATGAGTTTCTGAAGATCCTCAGCAATCCTGTCAACCTGGCCCTGAACTTCACGAAGACGACTCTCATTGTCATCAATACGTGAATCTTGGTTGCTGATTTGAAGCGAGGTGTAACTGACTGTATCTTCCATATTCTTCACCACCTGAGCCATCTCTCTATTGTCCATTACACTGATGGAAAGCAGCTCGTAAAGGCACCTTAAATTCTTCTTAATATCCGTGAGCCATGCATTCTCCCCATGCTGTGCCATTTCAATAGCTTTTGGCCAAAGTGTGATACGAGCAAACTGCTTCTGAATAGAGAGAACAGAACTGGAAATGGCCACAGAGCTGTTAAAGCAAGCATGAAGAACCAGAAGCTCTTTAAGAAAACGAAGCCCACTTTCAGCACATGCCAATGTTCCCACGTCTCCCTTTTTCCACCCAGTGCACCTACATCCGATGACCAAACTGTTGTCCCAATTGCCTAAAGGAGCTAGAGTCAAAACTGAGAGGGAGAAGCAATAACACGGGGAGAAGGCTGCAAGAGCCACCCTCTCTTTCACCACTGAGAGAATACAGGGAAGGACCTGCCACGAAAGACCATGAAAATTCCCTTCTCCTATACCAGAGATAACATGCAAAAGAAAACTCAGAGCGTCGAATGAACCAGGGCCAAGAAGGGATGAGTAATGAGAAGACAAAAGGCATCCCGTAGAAGCCATATTGAAAACCGAATTGAATACTGGAGCGTACGAGGGAGTATTGATTAAATCCCTGAAAGGATGGGCTTTTAAAACCATAGGAATAGAGAGGGGCGGTTTCCAGCGAAGGGACCGTGCGGCAACGGGAATAGAGGGGGTAGGACAGGGCCATAAAGGAGACATGACGGTGTAGGAAGTGGCTGCGGAGGAGGAGTGGGAGGGATAAGACTTGAAAAATGAAGGGGAAGAGGAGGGGGGGAAAGGAAAAAAGGGGGGGCCAAGATATCCCAAAAGGAGGGGGGTAAGAGGTGAAAAAAGAGTAAGAAAGGAGGGATAAGGAAGAGCGGGTGAGAAAGGGGAGAAAACAGAATGGGGACAATGACTCTATTTTCCAAGGAATTGGGCATTGAGGGGCCGGAAGGGGGGCTTCCAGTGCCACCAATTAAGGGATAAATTTGTGAATAGGGCGATTTCCATTCTGTCGATACTGCCCTTGCGAGAGAGAAGCTCCCCCATTTTCTAGATTTTCGGCTGCCGAATTGTTGTGCCGGAGGATATGATATGCTTCATAGTCGCTGGACATAAGGAGATTAGCTTTTTCATAAAGTCACCGACATTTGATGGCTCCCTCATTCTATCCATTAATTAATTTATAAATGACATGCCTAGAATCCCCAATGATCAAGGCCTTGCGAATTTTCTTTTCCTTAAGAATGTGGAGGCTCTGTATAAGAGCCATCCACTCAGCTTCATTGTTGGACCTGATGCTGAGCCCCCAAGCGAATGTATGTTCTACATGTCCTCCGGGATTCAGCAAAATCCCCCCCGCACCTGCCTCCCCATAGTGCTACATCTAATATTGCATCCACTTGCACTACTACATTTTTTACCTTTATAAATACATTCCAATATCATTAGGGCATGGAGGAATCGAACCACCAACCTCCTGCTTCTAAAATAGGTGCTCTTCCATTGAGCTAGCATCCTTTAATAATCGGGAAGAGGAGCAATATTAACACATAGATTTGATCATTTGTAATTCTAATAAAAGACAATAAGATCCAAAGACATTCAAGCTTAAAATCCAATTTAATTTTTCAAACACACTAATAAGCACAAAAATATATCATCCTCAGGAAATAAAATATCATAAAAAGTTACGCAATCTATTAAAGTGGTCCACAAAAGAGTCTTAGAAAACAACATAATGCATTGATTCATACCTAACAACCTAAAATTGATATGGACACAGAATAAGGGATGTGTTTAAGAAATAGTTGTAGAATCCAATTAAGGATGTCTGTGTTGCTACATAAATTTTGTTATTCATTGATGAGGTAATTTTGTTCAGCAATGGGATGTTAAGAGAAGAACTCATGAATGGTTACTAAAAGAAGATGCCTACAAACTAAATAGTGCTACAAACTAAAGCTAAACTTAGGGAATATTTCTTAAATCTGCCAAGAAGTACATATGGGTTTAAAGGATACACGAGTTAGATCCTTTATTGGATATGCCTAGAACAACCACCTCAAGAATTATTGCATTTAACCATGGTGAATATCATTATACATAAGTATAGCTTCTTCTCCAGGGCCATTGACTTGTTGGATGATTACAAGCACACAACCTCTTACAACACAAATTAAGATGAGAATAAGTGAAATTTTAGATTGTAAATGTATAACTAGATACATAAATATGACTGTACTAAGTATGACTATGCTATTATTTTGATTGAAGAATCTAAGGTCTGTTTACTTTTGCTTTAACCCTCTCTCTCAAGGTACGTCAATTGTTTACCCAGTTGACTTGACCCTTCAGGGACAAGATCAAACCTAAAAGTATCCGAGTATAAGGATGATTCAAAATAATGGTTATGATTATTTAGTGATGTTATCTCCTGTACATTACTTATTATTTTGTTATTGTACATGACATTTGGTGAATCAATGGAGTGTTAAAGTTGAAAGAGATGAAAGTTATGTTTAATTTTTATTACAGTTTAAAATTTAAATTGATTTTAGCAGTATTATTCTGGAACTTGTTTTATATTTATGTTCATGCATTAAAGTTTATTTCTTATGTTAAAAACTTTCCTAACCCTAAAACTTTAACATGGTCAACCTAAACACATAACTGGTAGGTTCATAAGGGAGTGCCAAGACCATAGTCAAAGTTGGCCTCAAAGCCCTCCAAACAGGCCTCTGAATGATAGGCTCCCTGCATTGTCCTGGCTATGTCAAAACACAATAATCAACCTCAGTAGAAGAATGATGGATGGGATGTTGATGCACATAAGCCCAAGTCTCCAACTAAAGGCTAGTGCTAGTGCAAGTCACTCAAGTTCAGTCAAACAACAACTAAGAGATCAGGGAGGATTAGATGGGAATAGAATGCAATGCTTTTTATAGTGAATGAACAGCAAGAAAACTTAAAATCATTCTAAAACAACAGAAAAACTCCTCTACACAGCAATTTAATCCAAAGTGATTTGCATGCAGAGCTTCTGAGCTTTAGGGTGTTTTATTTCCTTTTTCCAGTAGTAAGGATGACTTGGTTGGAGGTGATGAAAGTGTTAAAATTTGTAACAAGGAAGGTCTTCTACATTGCTTGGTGTCTAGGCATGTATAAAGGACCTAGGTGACTCTCCTAGACATTTACTTTAATGTTATAAAATGAATGTGAGTATTTTGTTAAAGTGTCAGTGAAAATGATTTCATTTCACAAAAGTGTAATTTATCTCACCCATGGAAAGTGAAGAGTCATTTGGGAGGTGAAGAGACAAAGTAACTTGGGAAAGTGAAGAGAAAGTCATTCTCACAATTAATAAAATGAGAAGTAGGAGAGTTTAGACACACACAAGTGAATGAGAGAGGTGATAGCTGAAGAAAAGAAGAGTGAGGAAAAGACTACAGCTAGAAGGGACGAGGCACAAATTGCAAGGTGTGGAAGAGGCACTAATCCTAAGAAAGAGCAAGGATAGAAATCATAGAAGTAGCAGCTGGGCAGGAAAATCAAGGCAAAGAAATCATTGTCTGTACAACAGCATATGGTCTGTTCTATACAACCACATGTGTGAGAGGAAGAAGGGCCATACTGAATGAGTTTCTCATTGTTGCTGGGCCATACTGCTTGTGCACTATTTGGTACTATTGGGCATGAATTTCAAGGCTAGAATTTATTGCCATGGAGGCTGTACTATTTGTGGAGGTCGTACATCTCATTATGGCAGATTTTTCTAGGCTGGTAAAGATTTATATTTGTTGTTTCCAGATTTCTTTTCGGTGGGCTGAGCATAATAAAATCTCTCTCATGGATAGGTTTCCCTTTGGGGTTTTTCCATGGGCATTGCCCAAACATCTTGTGTTAAAATCACTGGTTGAATGTGGTTGTTTACTGTTTATGTTTCCACTACATATAAGTTATATTCTAGTGTATTTGCAATTATCATATTCAATAGTTAATGGTGAATGTATTTAATTGTTGAGGGTAAATTATTGAGATTATAGATCAGACCCGGGGTTAGAAAACTAACAGAAAGTTATATACAGATTTGAGAAATAATTTATGGGTTGGACAATAATCTTCTATGGGCAGTGTTGTAGCAGTAGACCACTAAGTTATTTTCATTCTCCAGATCTCAAACCACTACTTCCACTGTAAGAAAGGAGATCCATGGTAGCATTTCACCTATGATTCGCTATGAAATAATTAATTTTGTGGTTAAAATGTGATTTGGTCCAATTATACTTTATTTTAGCTCCTTGAATCCATTGGTTGTCACTGATTAAATTGCGTTGCAGTGTTATGGTTAGTTAGCATGGACATTCACCTCACCCTTTTTCTGTTATTTTGTTGTTACAACTGTCTATAGAATTTGATACCAACCAAATTTAATCAAATTCATTTTAGGTTTTGAACAATTTAAGGGTAGCACAAGAGTGGATATTTTGTATGCCAATGATCATATTGTACTTTGTGCAAATTTGTTGATTAGATGGAAGCATTCACCTTTTCGGGACACCACGTGAGACTAAAAATAACCATTCCAAATGGAGAGGATTTCCAACTGTAACAAGGGTTAGTTTTCCTAAAGTTATTACACAAATCTTCTGTGTAATTTGGTATAAAAACAGATCCCTGGACTTGTGATCTCTTTGGTCATGATTCTCTACAACAAGATTATTTGCAGGGTTGGTACCAAGATGAGCAACAAAAACTACAAAAACACCACCATAATATTCAAGCAAGGGTGACCAATCTCACCCACACTCTTTGGAATTTATATTAATGAACTAAGAAATTGGATTTCAAACCCCACAGGGCATTGTAGGTGGTTTCCTTTTTTACGGGGTTCCATTAAAAAAAAATGTGTGGACATCATTATCTTTCAGCCCATCTTTCAGCTTGACCCTGACAACAAAATCAATGTTGTCTCAAGGATAACCAGTATTAACAACCTTGGTAAGACAATTTTTCCAACTTCAATTTCAAGATACTAAAGGTAAGATTTGTGTTTTTCACACTTGTGACAACTCTCTTTTACAATTGAATAATTTGAGGACCGTACCTCCAGCAAACATGACACAACCACATTGAGAGGGTACTCATTGAGTCATTACCATGCTCTCAAAACATATTCAAGAAAATAAAACAGTATTGCATGGTTGCACTCTATCATTTTGGTTGAGTACAGTGTCTGCCCCCTCCCCATTTCCATGACTTCCCATGCCATGGATACTCCATGGGGTTTGATGCTTGGAAAAATTCAACTCAAGTTGTAATAGACATCCATACCCAGCCCCCCAATTCTTATGCAGCTTTCTTCCAAGGTATCATTAATAGTTAGATTTGAGAAGCCTCTCCCCTCAGTTCTTCATCAACACCCCCAGTTCACTAACATAAATCTTAAAGGAAGTACCAAAATAGAGATATAAAAGGCATACTCAAAGGCCACATGGACTGAGCATACTCCAAAACTCTTATCATTACTTCCACAGCTACATTCACTTCAAGGAAAGCCTTGTTTTTACTCTAGGATATAACAAATTGCAATTACCTTAAATCTTGAGAGTCCCTTTAGCCGAGCTTCGGGCTTATAACTTAATTCCCATTAGCTACACATGGAAACATATAATAAAATTCTAAGGAAGCATCCAACTTATAGACTGTATCCAGAAACCCAAGTCAAAACTCAGTTTCATCTTCAAATGCCATATCTATCATGAAATCTATGATCCTAATCAATACAAGTGTAGAGAATCCCATATCTCCTTGAGATATAAAAAGCATACTCAAAAGCCACATGGACTGAGCCAAGAGAAACCCTAACTCCAAAACTCTTATCATTAATTCCGCATCTACATCCACTTCAAGGAAGGCCTTGTTTGTACTCTAGGATATAACATATTGCAATCACCTTAAATCCTGAGAGTCCCTTCAGCCTAGCTTTAGGCTTATAACTTTATTCCCATTAGCTACACATGGAAACCGATAATAAACTTCTAAGGAAGCATCCAACTTATAGGCTGTATTCAGGAACATAAGTCAAAATTCAGTTTCATCTTCAAATCCCATATCTATCATGAAATCTGTGATCCTAATCACTACAAGTGTAGAAACTCCCACATCTCCTTGAGAATTTTCACATAGTACAAAGACCAAATATGTAGCACAAAGAATATGAGAGATATATCTTGTCAACCAATTGATTCTAATATGATTTCCTCTTGTAGTCACATTAGCTGTACTCTTTTAGTCCCATTGACCTACTTTTGTAGTCATTCATTCGACATTAACAAAATTATCTTATCTTATATTACTTCTGCTTCTAAATGGCTCCAATTATAAGAGGCAGCATGAGTAAATCAGAATCTCCAACACTAGGTTAGACAGGCAATGCAAAATACAACACATATAACTGTTGAATGTCAGGATTCAAGAATCTCATCACCTACTTCTTCTTGGCCTTGGATGTCAAAAATGATGACAGTTGACAACATTATTGGTTTAGGGCTTCTATCCTTGATGCCCTTCAAACCCTCCTCATCCATTTTGTTCTTTTTAGGCTTCCTATGATTTGATTGCATCTCTTTTGGCACTATATGTATTCTTTTATTTCTTCTACAGTTCTCTGAGAGATGCTTTAGCACTCTCAATATTCACTTGTATTTGTACTTTTTATAGTCTCTTTGGAAAATTATGGCCACTAGAGGACATTAATATATAATTTAAAATTAAATCAAATTCCCTACCTCCATAAACCTAAGTAGAATTATTGAGATATACAAAAAGAAAAAGCCATCTGAATGGCTAAGTACTAGAGGGCAAGCCTTATAGTCACCTTATTCTTATAATTTCCAAAACTTGTGGTTTAATCTAATCATACAAAAATTATTAAATTGGTCACTTTAATTATTTTTCCAATACAAATAAATGCATATTCAAATTAAATGCAGAATCCAGATATATGCTAATGTTTATTTTCTTCAGAGACACTCATAACCTTGCACATTACTCTTGTTAGAAAACCATCTGGCCAGAACCACTAGAACAAGAAAGACCAAGAAACTACAATATATAAAACATACAAAGTTGGTGGGCATGAAGAGGGCAGCAGAATTTACAGCCAATGAGATAAGAGTGATCTATCCAAAATTTGGAAAACGTCTAAATTTTGATATATTATACCTATACCTATTGAGACAATATAAGTCAAATACACAGAATTGAAAATAGTTTAAACCAACAAGAAACCACAAAGTGACAAAACGTAGCATCACAACAGGCCAATGTTTAAAGCAAGTTGCACATCTACCAGATTCAATTCACAATGCAACTTTAATGTGTAATGTCGAATTTGAAATAATATAAAATGAATTCAATAACTAAAAACATAATTGAAAATTGAGATATTAGTGTGGAATCTAATAGAACATTATTGCTTACCAGCACCTCTCTTGCTACAGGAACGACACGAGGGGAATCTCGAATATATTCTTCCATTGTTGCTAGAAATGACTGAGGTGGCTGCATCAGACATTGAAATGCAATGAGTCTATGTAGTTCAGAACATGTATTAAACTAAGTTTCTGTATGATCCACTAATAGCTTAGACAACTATCAATTTGTTCCCATCTAACTTTACAGAGAATGTTTCAGACAGTTCAAATACCTGACCTAATATTGGGAACTGGAAGTTTCGGGCAAGTTCTAGGCCTTTGCAAACTTCATAAAATTCAGATAGACTCTCCACCTCCATGCAAAACCTACACCCATTATAATGATGAAGGATGAAAAATAATCTATTAATTCTTCTGTTTAGAAAGATGCATGATGTGTTTGACTAATTGTTTAAGTAGTTGTACTCCACTGTCATACAATATGCTTTTATTTGATAATGACAAACTTAACTGTAGCTTAATATTAATAGTCAAATATCTATAACTAATCAGGTAGCACATATAACTCTTACAGCCAGTTTATTGGCCAATAGACCAATTTGACAAATAACAAAAATCAGACAAAAAAGTTCAAAAAAAAAAACCAGAAACAACAGATACTTGTTGACCAGCCTTCCTATAAATATCAAGGGCTTTGATGGCTTCGTGTCTTGGCATCTCAAAAAACTAAAATCAAATATAGGTATCAATCAAAACATGTCCTCAAGAAGAAATCGGCATACATCTTGTACAAATATAATATTGAAAAAATTAAGATAAATGAGACCATAAAATGCAATCAATCATACCTTGTCCACCAGATTAATAATACCATCATTGATTGCACAATAAATCTTAAATATTTCCTTCAAGACCTACAAACAAATGAGCAAGCAACTAAACAACAATGTAAAAGCATACAGTAAATGTAAAATTGGCAATTCCAACCCTAAAATATATCATTTCTGATTACTTGCAAGTTGTGGTTAATTCACTTGGATAACATGCATCACTAATTTAATCTCAGAAAACTCAAACATCCATATTTAAAACGCAAATTTAACTAACTCATAAATCCCTATTTTTCACATTGCTAAAAATGACAGACAACTCCCAGGTAGTGACAAGTATTGGCAATTTAAAATTTCTTTTCATACTGTCTTGTCATCTAGATATCAGTCAAGACTCTAGAAAAAAACATATTTTCATCAATGCAAAAATGTAGACTGTAGGATTATCAACAAAACAAAGAGAATGAACTTAAAACTTACCAATGCCAAGGCATATTGAATGACATAATTGCCAACAGCTGCTCCCTCTAGCTGAAAACAATGGCTTAAATGTAATTAAACCAATCACAACACCATGGCAACATACTAAACTGGGAAAAAATTGTTTGAGAAATGTCCATAAGAAGAATGCAAATTTTAAAAGAAGCACACAAGAAATAGTGCAGTTACTGATAAATTCCACTAATTGTTAAAAACTCAACATTATCACACAATACCTGGCAGCCAACAAGGCAGTAGAGTAATTGTTGCAAGGCAGGCAGATGCTCTAACAAATCCTCATTATCCAAGTCTCTTGTTCTGCTATGACCCTGTGAACAATGGTAAAACAATAAATATATATTCAATGTGATCAAGAAAGAGCAAATTAAATATAATTTACATTAAAGCCTACATATTCCATAGCACTGCATACCTTATCCTATCCATTTGATGCCTTCTATGGTAACAGCTCAGCTTCTACATCATACTTCAAAACTCTATAGCACTCTAGACGTACTTCCAAGAATAATGCATATGTGGGAACCCATGCAGAGCAGTCCCAAGCTGCAAAGAATAACAAACAAATTGCTACAATATCAATATCAATAGTATAACTATGATACTTCCCATAGTCATTCATATACATATAAAGAAGGAAATCAATGATCAGATAACATAAAATAATCCTGGATTTGCATCCATGGAAATATCATTTATATCGTATTATAAAGTGTTTGTAACTTTGTAATATGGTGGAAATTTCATCTTGGTTTCCATTAATTTACATTAGTGCACTTTAATGTTGAAGTTGAGTTTCAATTAATTTACATTAGTGCACTTTGATGTTAAAGTTGAGTTTCCTCCTATGACAGTTAACATTTATGCCAAATCTAGTCTAGGGTTATTTCCCACTCTTAACAACTATATACATGAGGCAACTCAACCTCAATTTGATTATCAAGCATCAAAGATGATCATCCTATATAATGTATCAGGTTGATTAAATCTCTGATCTGCTTTCTCTGAAAGTCCCACAACCCATGGTTTATCTGGCAGCAGAACATGTTTTGTCACTTTTTAGTGTGACCAAAGATTTCCATGCTGTTTGCAACCCTCTTGCTATTTGTTTTAGTTTGATTCAAGCAATTTACTTGGTGTGATTCACCTCTTCAATGAATTCACAACAGATTCTAGGGATCTTCTCTCCTGACTTCATGTTTATGTTCAAGATGCTACAGATTCGCCCCTCCCTCCTGCACTCTCCTTGAGTGAGCTAAAGCTCACCTTCCTCAGCAAGTAGATACAACACAGCCCATCCCAAGTTTTCCTCTCTCCTCATGCATATAACAAACCCATAAGTTAGGGGTCTAATTTTTTCTTTTTTGGGTTTTTTTGAAGAAAGACTCAATACTGTTCCAGTTCACTTTGATTTTCAAGGACTCCTACAAGAGAGTTAGTAAGTTTGTGTGAAGGAGACCCAAATTCAAATATTTTCCGCTACCATATTACACTAAAAAAATAGAGAGTGAATATTTATTTTGATACAGTGACTTCTAAGTTCTATATTTTTAGAAGAACAGGGTCCTTTTATTTATGTCACTATACTTTTGTGCATTACCTTCTCAAAGGGCGACATAGCACATTTATTTATGCACTGTCATTCCTAGTGGGGGCACTTGCGCTCTGTGTGGCCCACTTCAATACTTGGGGTTTGTTTAGTCTTGATATCAGTGTTTGGATCATATGTTTTTATTTACTTCTACTATGGCTGCTTCTGATGAGGAAGAAATACTTCTTCTGAAACATCGTAAGGAAAAAGAATTCTTCCAGAAACACTAATTAGAGGGTTTTTCCAACATCCTTGAGTGTTAGAGGATGTCTTAGTGAACTGGCCTTGACTTTTTCCTAGACTTACACAACCTCACCTTCTCAACACTGAATTTAAAAGCCCTAGCAAGCTATAATAAGTATACAATATAAACGAAAAATCAGCGCTCTGCAAAACTATAATGTAAAGAAAGCTAATAGAAGTGAATGTACTCCCACCATAGAAAGTAGAAAGAAATATGACTGGTAAAGAAAGCTTATAGAAGCTAATGCACTCCCACTGCAAAATTTAGAGAAAGAAATATGCGTAGTGGAAATGTATGAGAATCTGTAAACATTCACACAAACTATATCCAGATTTCAAGGCAGAGTAAAACACAAGCATAAAGGGCAAGAACTCACCTTTCTTCCTCCATTGCCAAGGACAAAATATCGTTCATCGAACAGTAAAAGAGACTCTACAGTATGTGCAGCCCTTAGGGCCTCCTCTCTAGTCCTCAACTCATCAATTCTCTCTGCAGTGAATGGATATCCCTTAGCACTATATTCTTCAATGATCTCTACACCTTCAGTGGTTATAGCTTTGCCCTCCTTGTCTAAAAATACCAAGCACGAAATGCCATCGACTTGAAAGGATTGGTTAAGTTTCTTACTTGTATTTTCATCTGAGAATGGCAAGGCAAGCCATGCCATTGTGTGGTGGTATTCCTCGAATGACTTCTCATCATGATATGTAGAAATGAAGATGATCTCAAAGTCCCCTTATCCAATAAATTTTTATAGATTTCAGTCAAGAAGGGGGTGAAATATCTACATGGAGGGCACCAACGAGAAGAAAATCACAGAGCTACATATTTCCCTACCAGTTCTTTAATGCTCACCTATTGATTACATTGGATTCAATTCATGAATGCAATTTTCGACCAGAATGAACGAAACCACAATTGGAATATAAAAATAAAAATAAAAATCATACCTTCTGTCCATCATTTCTGATCAAGAAATCATGTTGATCATTGCAAAGCAAAGAGATCAAACTCTTGTAGGCTTCATCCCCGTGGATGACTGGTGTCTCCTGTTCAGTTAACTCAACCATAGTAAGCTCAGCCATAGTAGGCCAACAACACACAATCTCTTGCTCTATTTCGAATACACTTTCTCCTATTCTTCAACTTTCTTGCACCCCGGACCTGTCGAACCCTGTAACCTATGAAGAGACAACCACCCTGAAGAGACTTTCTCTTGCTTCAAATTTGAGTATTTGTTCAGGAGTGATGTTCTCCTCTTCCCTTTCCACCTTTTTAGGAAAATAAAATTACACTATACTCCTCATGCTAACTACAATAATCATACTCACAATACTTCTCTCTTGTTTTAGGAATGGCATCAATCTCAAATGGTAAACATATCAACAATTTTTTTTTTTGGAAAATCTTTCTTCAACTACTTTATCATTTTTTGGGACTCCCACTACCTCTACAATCAATTCGATCCCAAATCTCACCAATTCCAGTAATGGGATGTCAAGGCATTATTAGACTTTGCATAGGAGAGTGAAATTTGCATGTCCCTGGGCACGTGGCGGATTGGATAGAGTTTTATGATGATAAATGCAAATATTGCACTAACATATGGTTGACCACTTCAGTTTGACCATTAGTCTATGGATGAAAGTAGTGGAAAAATTAAGGGTAGATCGTAATGATTTTCAGAAAGAATGCCCAAAATAGCTCACAAAAGATGAGTCGTGATTAGACATAATATTTTTGGGAAGAAAAATGGATCACCCAACAAATTAAAAGAATATACAAGCTAAGTAAATAGTAAAACTAGTTTTACGACAAGGAATACACTTATCCATTTTATTTAGTCTATCAACAAACACAAAAATGCAATCATGGAAATGAAAAGTGATAGGAAATATACTAAAAAGTTCCATGGAAAGTATTTCTAAAGTATGGGTATGAATGTGTAGGAGAAACTCAAACCATGATTCCTATTAGTTGGTTTCGAGTGACAACAAACTACACACCACCTCATAAAATGAAAAGCATTTGGTTTCTTGTGATTCCAATAGAAAAAATGATAAAGATGATGAAGCATCTTTTTCTTGCCAAAGTGGCCACCATAGAAGGAATATTATCCCTATTTCATTAAATAGGATAGGTGATCATGAGTTACAAATAAATTTTCAAAATTGTACAATAATCCTTCTTTGATATGAAAATATTACAATATAACTATATTTTATGAGGCTGAATGCCATAGACTCTAGTAAATGTTCCCAAAATCAAAATCATTTGGATACTAAGGATCCTACGTATTAAATACCATATGTGAAGTGGTGACAACAATTAAGAAATTAAAGGAAGGCGGCTGGATCAAAAAGTCAACCATCAAATTTGTGATTCCCTTCTTGTACTTGATAACCAAATGACATTGTTGCAAATAGAATGTGTTATTCATATGCCGAGCTTCTTCAATTGTTTTGGGAATTCAAGAAATTTCAAGGTACATGATCAATATGCACAAATGTTTCTTTTCCCATGAGATAATGTCTCTAGTATTTGATAGCTTCAATTAATCCATACAAAAATTTATCATAAATGGATTAGTTTTATTTGGATTTTGAAAAAGTGTGTAAATTATAGGTTGTTGGATAACCATTTTGCATCAAAATTGATCCAACTGCAAATTGTGAAGAAACAATCTCAATTTCAAATCGTTGTGAGAGATCAGGAAAAATAAGTATAGATGCATAACACAACTTTTGTTTCAAATAATTGAAATCATGACAATTACCCTATGTCCACTTGAAAACAACATTTATTTTTGTCATTGATGTAAAGGAAAGGAAATTTTTGAAAACCCATAGATGAAGTCACAATTTGTGAAAGGAAATATATGACTATCTTTCATTAATAGACACATAAGATTATATAGATATACATCATGCAAACCAATTTAACAAAAGAGGACACACTATCCTAAAGGATAGCAAGTTCCTACAATAATATAGCTAGTTGTTAGATATAAGATTCTAACTACTCCATGAGAATATGAAACTATATCAACTACTCCATGGGAATAGGAAACCAAAATAATTTCTTACACAAAATCCACAATAATGTATGCACAATTAATACATATGATACAAACCAATCATACGCTAAAATTATCTATCGTTGAGAATTCTTGTAAAAGATAAACATCTTAATGGGGAAATTTAACTTGTTCAATACTTAGGTGAAAGGCATGCTGCTAGAAATTCCAGCACAAATGGATGTAGGACAATTAAAAGTCTCATGAGGTGGATGAGTAAAAGTCCCATAAGATATTGGAAGCACAAGGTGTGAAACTAGTTATAAAATTATAAAATTTTAAAGGGATAGTGCAAGCTAATGATTCCCTCTAATGACTCATTAGCTACAATGGAAAATTGATAAAGCAACAGTGCATTGAAGAGGAGAAATGTTAGAGGTACATGCGCACCCCATTATAACAGTGTAAAATATGAAACATAGGAAATCGAATTGGTATAAATAAGAGAATTTCACTTTCTTCTAGCATTAATACATTATTTTACTCTAAAAAATTATTCATATCTTCATGTTAACGATGTGATTTAGTATTAAAATAGTGGAATCTCTTGAAAAAAATGTACACTTGTACATAACATTTGTTTCTTATATGCCACTATTTTTCCATATTTTTTAATGTTGATTTTTTATATTTATTTAAAAATAATAATGTTAATAAATCCCTAAAATAAAGAGGTCAACTGTTTGGGATGTGTTTGAGGTCTTAAGATAACCAATCATATTTTTGTGTGTGTGAGTAAGCCTCCATATATACTTGTGCACCATACAATTGATTTTCCAAATGGGTAAGGCATTAAAAAGTTATAGTAGAAATAAAAGACATATGTATTTTAGAAATATGATATATGTACAAGTAAAAAGCAATTTTTTTCTTAAAAAAAACTCTCTCTCTCTCTCTCTATATATATATATATATGAAACTCTATAAGTGTGCAAAGTTTCATAAGCAATGAATATATGGTTCATATTTAAAAGTGATTGAAAATGACCTTAAGAATAGGGAGCTTGGAAATGGATTTGGTTTGTTTATGCATCCCAAACCAAGAAGTTTCCATCACAAAGTTAAAACTAAATTAGTCCAAATCAAACAAATCATCCAACACGTAGGTGAATAGAGGAAAGACCTTAGATTTTTTTGAATTTTCAAACATGAACACACATTAATAACACACTTGCATTCATTCCATACATTTTACTCAGTATCCATTTTCATATTCGTATTCATAAACCTTCAATAAGATTCTAAGAAACTAGTTTTCAATCTTTGATGATCGTATTCATCAAATTTTAATAACATTCTAAGAAACCAGCTTTCAATCTTTGATGATCGTCAAAGATTCACAACCATCAAAACTTTTGTGTTGTGGTATTGTAACATGTGTCATCCGATATTGAGCCTAAGGGGATTTGTTTAGGGAGCCTTAAGGGTGTTGTATATCTCCACAAACTAATGTCAATGGCCTTAGGATGTTTTTTCCCTACCACGACTATGGTTAAGGCCTCAATACCCATCCATGGTGCATGGAACACCTTAATGGAACTCATATATAGCTCCTAGGGTAATGACCCCCTATTAGGGGTTTGTATTGTTGTGTCTCAGTTTTTTTCATGGAACTTGAGCATGAGAATTTTCAATTAAGGACTAAATCCCTTGTTTAGTCCACTGACGATGTTCCATAGTCCAAAGAAATTTCCACTAGACAAAACTTACCCTATCCCACTCGAAGTCCTTCATAAAAGCACAACAACTTATTGATTTGATGGTACAAGGAATCATTGAAGGCTCTTGAGCCTAAGAATATTCAATAATGTCCTTGAGGTTCTTATTTTCCTTCCTCGACCATGTTCAAGGCCCTATGCTCTATCCTCAGTTTGTAAAAACATCTTAATGACATATATATCAATCTTAATGCTAAAGACCATTGTGAGAGGTTTTATGTTATGGTTTGCAAGTGGTGTTCATGATTATTGAACTTGAATTGTGGAATTTAGGGAACTATTCCCATTATTTTCCTCGTATTACATTGGATAGACCTATAAACACCACATGGGATTCACCTTGTTTAGCAATATCTTATCACATTCATTCATAAAGGGGGATTTTTAATTTTGAAAAATAAGGTCAATATATTGTAGGTATTGTGGGTAGGGAATAGGCTATGGGGGGTTTATAGGTATTAGGGGGTATAAAAAAGGGTTTCTAGTAAAAATAAGCAATATATTGTAAAAATAGGGTTTTTTTAATTGAAAATGTGTATTGGGAGGGGGGCTCAACAAAAGGGTTTTTTTAAGTAATTATCAATATCTAGTGAAATTAGGGGTATTCTTTTATATCCCATGAATGAAGACGTTATGACATGGCTTCACTAAGTGAATACCCCATGATAAACAAATTCTTGGTGTATAAATAATGTATTGATGGCATTCAAAGCTCCCTTGGAGGTGATTCTTAACAAACAGTGGTCATATGTGGTGGTTTGAGGTGTATCAATGGTGTCTAATCTTGAGAAACTCTATTTAGGGATTGAAGAAAATGCTTCACTCCCATAACTAATGTTAAGGGATTTAGGATGTTGTTTCCCTACCATGACTAGGTTTAAGGCCTCAATACCCATCCACAATGTGCAAAACATCTTAATGGAGCCCATATCCATCTCCTAGGGAAAATACCCTTATCGATGAATCATGTTTTGTGTCTAGCATTTTTTTATGGAACTTGAACATGAGAAGTTTCAATTAGGAATCAAATCCATTTTTTACCCTATTTACCATGTGTCATAGTCCAAAACTATTTCAATTGGAAAAACCTACCCATCATACATGCATTCCACTTAAAGGCTTACATAGAACCCCAATAAAGGATTAATGTGATGCTACGAGGAATATTTCAAGGATATTGAGTCAAAGAAGAGACTACAATATACATGAGGTGATTTTTTTCCTTCCTCAAAAATTTTCAAGGGCCTACGACCCATCCTTGGTGTGCAAAATATATTAGTGGAATCTATATCCAACCTTGATGTAGAAGATCCCTGATAAATGGTTTGTGCGATGGTTTGTAGGTGTTTTTCATGGTGATTGAACTTAAGAAGTGGTGTTCAGGGAACAAAACCTATTATTGTCCTCTTATGAAATTGGAAAGACCTATAGACACATCCCTTAAACACCAATAACATATAAATGACATGAAGAGCACCCTTGGAGGTGATTGTTAACCAACATAATTCATATGCTTATTTTTTAGGGCGTGCCAATGGCATTTGAGGTTGATAAAATATATTTAGGGTTTGAGGATAATGCTTCTCTCCCAAAACTAATGGAAAGGAATTAGGATGTTGTTTCTCTACCACAACTACGATTAAGGAACTAATACCCATCCATAGTGTGTGAAACATCTTAATGGAACCCATATTCATCGCATAGGGAAAATACCCACTATAGAGGGGTCATGTTGTTGTATATAGGGTTTGTTCATGGAACTTGTTCTTAATAAGGTTCAGTTAGGGCTTAAATCCCTTGTTTACTCTATCAACCATGTGGCACGGTCCAAACCTATTTTTAGTTGAAAAAACCTACCCATTACACATGTATCCCACTTGAAGGCCTACACAGAGTCCTTCCAAAGAGATAATGTGATGGTACAAGAAATCACTCAAAGATCTTGAGTCCAAGAAGATTCAATGATATCCTTGAGGAACTTATTTTCATTCCTTAGCCATGTTCAAGGTCTTATGACCCATCCTTGTTCGAAAATATGAATATTTCAGTCGCAAGACGAGCAAAATCCGTGACGAAAGAAGACGCGACAAAGGAGGATAAAAGAAATTTGAAATGAGGAGTTCGTTCTATTTTTGGTAAAATGTTAGTTAGACTACTAGTGTTAGAAAGTGCAACAAGGAAGGTCTTATAGCATTACATGTGTCCTTTCATGCTAGAGAGACATTAAACTGGAAGCCAAATCTTTTAAAGTGATTTTACTAAGTTTTTACTAAGGAAATACTTTAATTAATATAATTTGACTTTGAATTTAATGGAATCACTTAATTAAAGTAAACAGTGAAATATTTAAGTGATGGATAATCTAATATTGGCCATTGATTCTCACCGGAGGATCTCATCCATAGATCCATAGTGAGTATTATGTTTTTCACTTAGCAAATAAACTTAAAAGGAGATTTGGTGGAGAGGACACATACACACATATGATTTAGGAAGGGAGAAGTCATATGGAGGATTTTATAGAAAATTTGTAGGAGCGGTTGTACGGCAGGTTCACTGAGACTGAGCAAGACCATAAAAATTGCACATCAGAGGGGCAGTGTGACACGCAACAAGGGCACCATACAACTTTCGTATAGACCATAGGGATCCGTATTATCGATGTCAGCAACCATATGGAATCCATACAGCAGGTCGTACTGTTGACATAGGGTCATACAGTTGCGCAGAGAAGCATTGCCTTGCTGTTGGGTTTCTTGTTGATTTTTTGAGATTTTCAGTTTACCAGGTTAGGCGTATTTTACCTGTTGGTTGTAAAAGTTCCATATCTTGATAATATAAATTATATATCTTACTGCTGTAGTGGTTTTCCCATTTTGGTTTTTTCTGGGGGTTTCCATACCCAAAATATGTGTCTATATGTGATGTGATGTTGTGAATAATTCTCACTATTTTATATTTCGTTGCATACTAGTAAGGAAGTTCATGTGTGGTTTTCTAGTAACAAATTAAATAAACTGTTTATCCCTAGTTGAGATTTAAAGGAAAATTTACATGGTATCATTGTTTTGGTGAGCTAAATATGAGAGATTTGCAGTAGCGGTGATAGATCTATTGAAGACACAATACTAGATTATAGATCTAGGGTTTGAAATGTACACTTCAGTATGGCTATGCAATTGAGAGTAGAGGATAGAATCCATGGGGCTCAGAAGTCTCCTACATGGAAAGAAAGGATCTCAAGTATCCCGGATTTCAGTGATGGAGTAGAGCACATTGACTTCATGAATTTTTCACCCATCGATGAGACAGAGTTGGTAGCTTGGAAGAATATTGATTCCATATACATGATGATCAACTTGGATGGAGTGAAGGACCACACAGTCTCTCATACTTTTGGGAATAAGACCGCATCTGAGATGTGGAAGGATTTGGAATGTTTGCACCAAAGCAAGAACAAAAACTGGAAGATGGTGTTGCAAGAGAGACTGTGTAGTACCAGGATGGCCAAGGGTGAAGGAATAATGCCTTATCTCACAAGGCTCATGTAGATCAAAGACGAGTTTGGATCTGTTGGCTGTAAGACAGAGGATGAGGAGCTAGTTTGGATAGCCCTCAATGGCTTCTCTAAGGCATGGGACACCTTTGTAAATGGTGTTTTGGCTAAGGAGAAGATCCTTGATTAGCATAGGTTGTAGGATGATTTTGTACAAGAGGAGACCCGCATGGGTCAAGGATCAGGCTCATCCAACAGTGCCCCACATATTGTGGATGAGGAGGCTCTAGCCTTGAAAGGGAAGAGTAAGGGTAAGGAAAAGAGGAATAAGGGTGGTAATAAGAACCTAGACATGTCAAAAGTAAAGTGTTTTATTTTCCACAAGTAGGGAAACTTTTCCTCCTAGTTCCCAGATAGAAAGAAGAAGAGAAACACTCAAATAGAAGGTTCTGCAGAGGTGGAGAAGTTCAAAAGAAACTTCGATGAGAAGTTTTTTTTGATAGCTTGCATGGAAAGTACCACAAGTAGCAGTATTTGGTACATCAATAGTGGATCATCTAGTCTTATGACTGGACAAAAGACTTTCTTCAAGTACTTGCAACTGTTTCATTTCAAAGGGAGTCTAGAAAACCCCTTAGTTTTGTTGATGTATTATATGTTCTAGGATTTACCAAGAACCTCGTATCAGTATCCACTCTAGAGGACAAGGGATTTTAGGTGAAGTTCTGAGACCATAGAGTGTATATATGGCCAAAGCGGTCAGATAGAAGATTGGATCGGGTGACTGGGATCAGGAGAGGGAAGGTGTATAGACTACACTTTGAGCCTGCAAAGGCTCTATTCAACATCAGCAATACTCAGGGTGAGTTTTAGCATAGGAGGATGGCACACTTACACCATGGAGAACTGAGACTCTTAGCTTACAACACGACATTCTTACATATCCTTACATCCACATCTCCTTTCTTAGCTTACAACATAGCATTCTTTTATTACACCCCTAGGTACAATTGCTAGTTGTAATCCATGGGTACATAGATGCTACTGCGATGAACGATTTGAAGGAGATGGTAAATATCTTTCTTTTCTTGATTTATTTTAAACTTTAGTTTTGCTAGTTTTTAATTATAATCGGTAATGCATCTATCTTGTCCAGCTTTGTGCTACAAGGTGTTTGGAAAGATCTCTAGAAAATGTGGAATGCCCCTCAAAAGTGGTTCTTGTAACATGCTATAAGTTCCACAAAACTCTTCTTAAAAATTGAATCAACTTTTATTTAACAGATCTCAGAATCTAGGTATTTCATGTGAAGACATAATTAAAACTTTCTAGAATAATCTATGTGTTACGAGAACTTGTCCAAATTTTAAATATTCTCTTGACCATGATATAAGTGATATAAATGTTGTTTCAACTTTCGATGGTTCCTTCATAACATTATTTCTTTGATAAAATCAGTTTAGTTGCCGTTGCTTTAAAGGTCATTTCTAGTTACATCTTACCCTATGCTCTATGGCCAAAATGCATATGGCAAAAATGTGTCGATATGTTTTCACATATTTCTATTGGGGATTATATATTGTATTTAACTTTCATTATACTGTAATATAAGTGTGAAAAATGAGTTTGTTTCCTTTTGGTTTAATTTTCTCCAGTGTTTGTCTTCAGTGGTCATTGCAGGAAGCACCACAGGTCCACAGTGGTAGGAATTGTCCTTCTCTACTATTGTTACCAAAGGTACCATTGTGAATTCAATATGAGGAGAAGCACAAAAAGCTTGCTTTTTACCCCTGGAGGTTCATTAAATATTCCAGTTTATACGTAGAGAGAAATGGAAACATCCACAAAAGGATTCTCCGATAAAGAGGGACTAGCACAGGAGGTTTCAGAATAGTTCATTAATGAATTCTTCTTGGCAAAGGTGTTGTTGCAGTGAATAAGATAAGGAATAGAGATACCCAAGGAATAGAACAAGCACTGAATGAAATCAGGCTTCTGACAAGTGTAGATCACCCAAATATGGTTATACTATTAGGTTGCAGTCTTAAGAAAGGAGAACCCATTCTTGTTTATGAATTTATGCCCAATGGTACACTTTCTCATTTTTAACTTTTAGATAGTGTTTATAATTTTCATGTTCTTTTTAAGGTTGTATTTGAATGGATAGCATGGTAGGATTATCATAAAATAAAATGGTAAATGATTATTTTCTAGATAAAAATCCAAAACCTTGTAAATTTATGTTACCTATGAGATAATCCTAAAGTATTTTGATAATATTCTTTAACTTTCCCCCAAAATCTTGTAAGCGTCTTAAAAATTGTTGTCTCCATTTGTTTCATCCCCACAAATTTCATGTTTTCTTGTCATTTATAAAAATAGTTCTATTTTCTAAGATTGACCTCCCAAAAAAGTTTATATATGTTAAAAAGACATTCATGTATATGTAAAAAGAGTAAAATGTTCCAAAAAAATTTGTTGAGTGTAATTTTTTTCATTTAATTCAAGGTTTTCAATAGACAAGAGTTATTTTAAGTTTTTGCAAAATATCTAGCTAAACTAATAATCCTGGCTTACCCAAGCCAAATGCTACTGTGAAGCACTATCCATAGAATATAATTCAAGCAATGAAGAAGAATAAAGATCTTTCTTTTCCCACTATCCTGCCAATACAGTTAGTCTGGGCACCGAGAGTTATAAGTGTAAACATATAAAATGGTCTTGTTTATTCAACAGAATAAACATTTGCTAGATTGACTTCTGGATCGACTGCTTCTTCAACAGGATCAACTCCATCCATATGCTATAGGAAAAGATAATATTTTATAGGTGAGTGTTGATATCTATTTTCATGAGTCTCAAAAACAGAAACTTTGCGAGAACCTCAAAAACACAAATACAACAATGAAGCTCCAACAAATTGGCAAAAAATATTGTGCCAATAGAGCCCCAACAATTCTAATCATTGGGAATTAAACTAGGAATTAAATGCAGTTTAAATGGCAGGAACCGATGTTAGGACAAAGGAGGAGGTGGCTATTAAGATGGCATGTATGTTAAAATCCTTCATCCCAGTTTTGTTTTGTCTTTATTATGGTGGGTATACCAAGGTGTAATTATGGTGGGTATACCAAGGTGTAATTATGGTTGGTATAACGAGGTGTAAGGATAAAAGGAGGTTATAGAAAGTGGTGCCCAGATGGTTGATCTTTGAAAGGGTTGTTTAATTTGAACTATCCTTAGTAGGAATTCCCTACATGACATGGATGATGGATCCATCACATAATGTGAAAATCGGTTTTGAAATATAAATCAGTATATTGCTTGATTGCAGAGTTGTTGATATTGAGTTGAATTTAATCAATGGAGACATCATTGAAACTGAGTATTATTTTCATTTATTTTCCAGTTATATTCAATAAGAAACTGAGTATTATTTTCATTTATTTTCTAGTTATATTCAATAAGAAACTAATTATTATTTTCATTTATTTTCCAATTATATTCAATAAGAGTTTACTTTTAAGTTAACACTACAAATGTGGAACCTGATTTGTAAGGGTTTTACTCACCCCACAATGCACCCACAATGCATGATGTCTATGAGCTATGCTATTCAAATTTTTGAAGAAATTAAGCCTCGTTGTTGCAACATTTCCTTTCAAATTCTGCACTCCCATACGACACATGCACCTATATGCTATACCTCCACTATTTTCTGGTGTTTTTTGTGAATTAAATGCTTCCATTGTTATGCGTCTCATCAATCATATTATTTTTCAGTTTCTTATTTAACAGGCTTTGCTAGTTCAAATAGATCATAAATATACCAGTGGACAAAATATGTGTTTGTAAATCACTCTGAAAACCCTTAATTGATGTTCCTCAATGACTTTTTCATGAGCGAGTGAAGACAAATAACCCACATTTGATGTATGAATCTACAGTGTATAGACTTCTTTATGGAGGAAGTAGAAGTTATTTTTATCTTAAAATCTCCTATTGGACTATAAAGATTATTAACAAACTTTTTTTCTAAATGTCTTTTAATCAAGTCATTGGATTTTCTACCCACAAGCTTTCAAATGTTGTATAAATGTATTATGATGTTTTCTAATGCATCTAGAGACATGCTTCCTCCACTTATACTTGCACAAAAAAGAGATATGCTACTGCTGAATTCCCGAGACTTGGAGTTGCTGGCAAATCTACCTTGAATTGTTGGCTGGTGGTAGGTGTACTATATTCTTTGTCGGCTACTGTGCTTTTTCACAATTTGGCTCCACCCGAGTCTCGCCACCCTTTTTCTCATAATTAATTCTGGTATCATCTCCCTAGACTTGTGGCCGGTGTGTTGTTAGTTATCACGATATGGTGTTTTTGAATCATTTAGCATCCTGGATCTTTTCAAATATATAGTCCTCTTAAAAGCAACTCATTCTTACATGGAGCATTTTTATTTGCATTCAATCTTAAAACTTAAAATCTATCCTTGGGGACATTGCCACCTCATGGCTCTTGTTATTATATTTACATATTTTACCATTATTAAGGTGAAAGAAGTTTATCTATCATAAGGGTGTTTATAAAATATTTACCTATTTTAAAAATTCAGTTAAGTATTATATTTACATTTATTACAAGTATAGTATGGATGGATTATGAATGTATGGATTTTAACATAATTCCCTAAAATGAAACATGTTTTGTTGGGAGAAAGAAAATTGGAACAATTTCAATATTATGTTTCCCTTGTGGTTTGAATTTTGTACTTTGGTGGGGTGTTTTAGAATAATCCCACTTGTTATGCATGCTTTAAATGGTAAACATATCCCATATGATTTAAATGATGATGATGATGAACTAGATGACAATGACAATGATGATGTTTTTAAAGAAGATGATTATGGAAATGATGATGATGATGATGATCATCGTCGTCATCTTTGTCATTGTCATCATGATTATCACAATTGTCATCATCATCACCATTGTCCTTGACATCATCATCGTGATTATTGACATTTTCATCAGTTATTCATCATTACCTTTGGCATAAGAAGATAGCATCTACCCAAAATATGTGATTAGTGGAAAAGGATCATGGAGGACACACACGATTTATGGATGACAAATAACAGCTTATTTTTTAAGATGATCAACATCATCATTCTGATTTTACTCATCATCATTGTCATTGTCATGATCACCATCATCACCATCATGACCATTCATTTCATTGCCATCATAATCATCGGCAATGTCGTCATTGCCATTATCCTCCTCCTCCTCCTCCTCCTCATCATCATAATCGTCGTCATCATCATCATCGTTGTCTCCATTCTCCTCATTATCAACAAAATTATCATCATCATCATAACCATCCTCAATATCATAATCATTATCCTCATTCTCATCTTCAACATCTGGGTGTAAAATTGGGCCGCAAAAGTGGATAAAAACATGGATGCAAAAAAGGATGCAACAAAAGTAGGCGCAAAAGTGGGCGCATAATGGGGTGCACCAAAAATGGATGCAAAAGGTGATGCAAAAGTGGATGCAAAAAATGATGCAATCATGGAAGCAAAACATGATGCAATCATGGAAGTAAAACATGATGAAAAAAGTGGCGCAAAAGTGGATACAACCATGGATGTAAAATTGGATACAAAATTGGATGCGAAAGTGGATGCAACAAAAGTAGATACAAAACAAGATGCAAAAGTAGTCGTAACACCCAACACAAAACTCGATGCAAAACCCAATGCAAAAATGGATGCAATAACTCATGTAAAATTGGATGCAAAAAAAGATGCAAACATGGATGCAAAAGTTGAAGCAAAAGTGGGTGTAAAAGTAAGCGCTAAAATGGGTGTGAATTGGGACACGAAAAAAGTGGATGCAAACATGAATGCAATAGTAGATAAAAAAAAAGACATAAACATGGATGCAAAATGGGATGCAAAAAGGGATGAAAATGTGGGTGCAAAAGTGGACGAAAAAATGGATGCAAAAGTGGATGCAAACATGGCTGAAACAAAATGAGATACAAAACTAAACTCAAAACAGGATGTAAACTTTGATGCAAAACTTGGTGCATGAAGGGATGCAAATGCAAATAGAGAAGTAGAAGTGGATGCAAAAGTGGATGAAAACAAGGGCATAAAAGTTGAGGCAAACATTGGCATAAAAGGGGGCGCAACAAGAGTAGATGTACAAACTAGGCACAAAATTAGGTGCAAAACTAGTCTCAAACCTGTCGCAAAACCTGATGTGAAACCTAGCGCATAACTAAGTGCAAAACCCAGTGCAAATTACACCGCAATTTGTGCCATATTCAGAAAAAGGATGCAAAAAATGCCTAAAATAGCACCAACCCGTGAAATTGCGCCATTTTGTCCATAAAATGAAGAAAAATACATAGAAAGATGGTCTATACGCAAAAAAAGATGCAAAAAGAGATGCTAAATCTAGTTTTTGTTGTAGTGATAGAATTAGTAAAATACAATTTGACATTAAAGTTAGAATGAAAATGAAAATTAAAGTTATACTTTAATAAAAAGTTAGAATTGAAGTTAAATGCATAATTAAAAAAAATAGTAAGTGATTAAAAAAATAATAAGTTTTAAGTTGTCATCATACTTAAAACTACAATCTTAAAAAAAATGCACAAACAACAAGGTTACAACTTAAACATTAAAGTTACACAACCATAAATAGTTGAAACAAAGATTAAACTTACATGTTAAGCATTAAAGTGACAGAAAAACATTTAAAAACTAATATACGTGATGTGTTTTTAATATTATAACACACACATATAGACACAAACACTCAAATACACATTTAAAATGAAATATACATACACAGAATTAGTAAATATAACAATTGATATAATGTTAAATTTAAAGTTTAAGATTAATGTTGGGGCTAGAGAAAAAGTTAGAATTTGAGTAAAAATTAAAGTTAAATGTTAAGGTTAGAGATAAGTTAGAGTTGATGTTTGGAGTGAAAATAAAAGTTAAAAATTAAATCTTTAGTTTAAGTTAAAGTGAATAAAATTGAAGTTTTAATTAAAAAAATATACTTGGAATTGAAGTGAAAAATAAAATTACCAAATAACCATTAAAGTTTTAGTTCAAGTATTATTATTAAATGCATATATTAAGTAAATGAAAAGAGGTTAATTTGATGCAAGTTAATATTAATTTTTTTATGTGTTTATAATATTATAACACACAAACACACACATACAATCAAAAATATTATTATTAAATGCATATATTAAGTAAATGAAAAATAGAGGTTAATTTGATGCAAGTTAATATTAATTTTTTGATGTGTTTGTAATATTATAACATACATACAAACAAAGACACACATAAACACAAACATCCAAATACATATTTAAAATAAAATACATATTAGTAAATAGAAAAGTTCACATAATGTTAAATTTAAAGGTTATGGTTGGAGCTATTGGAATGAAAATCAAAGTTAAATGTTAAAGTTAGAGATGAGTTATAGTTGATGTTTAAAGTAAAAATGAAAGTTAAAATTTAAATCGTTAATACTGTAAGTTAAATAGAATAAAAATGAAGTGAATAAAAAATAAGTTTTAATTAAAAAGAATTACTTGGAATTGAAGTGAAAAACAAAATTAACAATCAAAGTTTTAGTGAGTATTATTAACAATTAAAGTTTGATGTAAGTTAAAGTTAATGTTAAATGCATATATATACCTAGTAAATTAAACAAAAAAATTATAGTTAGAGTCAAAGTTAAAAATTATAAATATATATACAAGTAAATAAACAATAAAATTAAATGCATGCATACCCAACAAATAAAAATGAAATTGAAATTATAAACCAGAGTTAAAGAGTTTGTGGTGTTAAAATAAAAATGAAATTAAAATTATAAATAAGAGTTAAGCATTTTTGTTGGAGTAAGAGTGAAATGTATATTTTAATATATTTGAAGTGTAAGTTAAGTTAAAAGAAGGCTAATACTAAATACATCCATATTATACAAATAAAAAATTAAAATTAAATATTAAAGTTGAAGTGAAATAACAAATTAATTTATCAAATGCATACACACACATTAAATAAAAATGAAGTTAAAAATATATAAAAAAAAATCAGAATTGATGTTGGAATGAATGAAATGTACATTGTGTCGGAGTAATAGTGAAATGTTTATTGTAATATGTTTGAAGTCTAAATTAAGTTACAAGAAAATGAAAATTAATGTCATTACCTAATGTATACATATACAAGTAAGAAATAAAAATAAAATCTTAAAGTTATGAAATAAAATTAATATCAAATGCATAAACATATTAAATACATATACAAGTAAGAAATAAAAATAAAATGTTAAAGTTTTGAAATAAAATTAATATCAAATACATAAACATATTAAATAAATATGAAATTGAAATTATAAACAACAGTTAGAATAATTTGGTCTTTGAATGAGTGAAAAGTACATTCTAAATATCCAATGTTGAAGTTAAGTTAAAATTATAAACATATTGTTAAGGTTTGAAAAATGTATTGTTTTGAGATTGAAATTGAAGTTTGAATTAAAAATACATTTAAAATAAAAATTTATAAAATATAACCATTCATATTTTTAAATTCTCAATAAAATGTATATTGTGGTGGAGTAATAGTGAAATGTATATTATAATATGTTTGAAGTCTAAATTAAGTTAAAAGAAGTGAAAGTTAATGTTATTACTAAATGCATACATATATATAAGTAAAAAATAAAAATTAAATGTTAAAGTTGTGAAATAAAATTAATATCAAATGTGTACATACATTAAATAAAAATGAAGTTTAAATTATAAACACAAGTTAGAAATGTTGTTGGAATGAGTGAAATATACATTGTAAATATTCAAGATTGAAGTTAAGTTTTAATTATAAACAAGTAAAATATAAAAATTAAATGTTAAAGTTGTAAAATAAAATTAATATCAAATGCATACACACATTAAAAAAATTTTAAGTTTAAAATTTAAACATAAGTTAGATATGTTGTTGGAATGAGTGAAATGTACATGGTAAATATTCAAGGTTGAGATTAAGTTAAAATTATAAACATATTGTTGGGGTAAAGTTATGAAATACAATTAATATCAAATGCATAAAGATATTAAATACCTATACATGTATGAAATAAAAATAAAATTTTAAAGTCCCGAAATAAAATTAATATCAAATACATAAACATATTAAATAAATATGAAGTTGAAATTCTAAACAAAAGTTAGAATAATTTGGTCTTTGAATGAGTGAAAAGTACATTCTAAATATTCAATGTTGAAATTAACTCAAAATTATAAACATATTGTTAAGGTTTGAAAATTTTATTGTTTTGTGATTGAAATTGAAGTTTGAATTAAAAATACATTTGAAATAAAAATTTATAAAATATAACCATTCATATTTTTAAATTCTCAATAAAATGTATATTGTTGTGGAGTAATAGTGAAATGTGTATTGTAATATGTTTGAAGTCTAAATTAAATTAAAAGAAGTGAAATTTAATGTTATTACTAAATGCATACACATATATATAAGTAAAAAATAAAAATTAAATGTTGAAGTTGTGAAATAAAATTAATATCAAATGTATATACACATTCAATAAAAATGAAGTTTAAATTATAAACGCAAGTTAGAAATGTTGTTGGAATGAGTGAAATGTACATTGTAAATATTCAAGATTGAAGTTAAGTTAAAATTATAAACAAGTAAAATATAAAAATTAAATGTTAAAGTTGTAAAATAAAATTAATATCAAAATGCATACAAGCATTAAAAAAAATTTAATTATTAAATTTTAAGCACAAGTTAGAAATGTTGTTGGAATGAGCTAAATGTACATTGTAAATAATCAAGGTTGAGATTAAGTTAAAATTATAAACATATTGTTGGGGTTTGAAATATGCATTGTTGTGTGGTTGAAATTGAATTTTAAATTAAAAATACTTTTAAAATAAAAATTTATAAAATATAACAATCCATATTTTTAAATTATCACATTCCATTTTATATAAATATATTTTAAATAAAAAATAAAATATACAAATTAAAAATTTAATTTATGCAAATGTAATGGAATGGTTTACATATATAATGTAATGGTTTAGATATTTAAAAAAAAAATTGATTATTTAATTATTTCTATACCTTAATTAAAAAAAACATACACATTAAATAAATAAATAAAATCACACAAATAAGTTAATTATATCACACTTAATTAATTATCTCATATTTGAATTTAAATTGATATTGATTTTAAATTACAATATTACTGTTTTATTATAAAAAATATTATTATATCATTTTGTCACACATTATAAAAAAAATAGAAACAGGAAACACACACAATCACATACACTCCTGAAAAATAGCTTTGGCCATAGCTATTTTGAGGATTTAGGGAAATGGCCAAAAATACCAAGGGTGGCCCTTTCCCGAAAAAATTAATAACACTTTTATTAATATATAGTTTTTTCTAGTTTTCACATGAAAATAATAAGATAATTTACATGAACATAATGTTCACATTATTCATGAAAACAACAAAGTAAGAAGATATAAAGTGTTGCAACTTCCCCATTCTCATGTTTGCAGCAGATTTGAATTCAATGTTGTTGTTACAAGTTTAAAAGTAATCATCAACATTTATATTTACTTCAAGAAAATAAAAAATAATTATAAAATTTAAGGAAAATATAAATATTGCAAAAATTGTTAAATTCACAAAGTCTAACCTAGTTCACAGCTTCATTTTTCGAGTGTTTCCATCCATGAAATCATATTTCATTAACACAAATCAAGCAATGATCATGCTTAGCATTACAACATATAATAAATAATAAATGTATAATTTAGATAATTACAAATAAAAATATAAAAGTTACTCAAATAAAATGAAAATACCCATGAAATTGATAAAATAAATATACTATAAACAAATTCATTAAAATGATGGAGTGCAAGTTCAATAAATAAATAATTATTTTGATTTTTTTAACAATATAAAATTATAATTATTTATTTTAAAAACTTGTGTCATAAAAATCTTTAAAAAATTGAAGACATAAAATGATTTACAAAAATGGTTATCCCTTCGAATTTACCTATTTTCCAATTTCAATCAATAAAAAATCTTAAAAAAATTGAAAACACAAAATGATTTACAAATGGTTATCCCTTGGAATTTACCTATTTTCTAATTTCAATCAATTAAATTTTTTCCATGAAATAAAAAAAATTAAACCATAAATTATAAAAAAAATATTAAAACAATGTATACAAAACATTTTAAAACAATATTAAAAAATAACCAACAAAATTGGTTTCTAAATTTCTTTTAACACAAAATCCATCAAACAACTATAAAAAAAAATCATAAGAAGTTTTTTCAAGGTAGGAGCGAAAAGCCCATAAAGAGATCGAGGAGCGCCCATTGATTTTGTTTTAAGGTTCGGAAAATTGGGTGAAATAAAACGGCTGGTGCATGCAGATGTTAGTCAGTGCTTCCAATCCTAATGAATGTGGTTCTTCCATCAAACAACTATATATATAAATTTAAATAAAAAAAATAAAAAAATAAAAATCATAAAAAATTAATTTATAAATAAAAAATTATAAACTAATAAACTAATAATAAAATATTAAATAATATTAAACAGCAAACTACCTTACAATCTTACACATAACTAATAATATAAAATATATTTAAAATAAAAAAAACTACTACATATCCAAAAGCCACAACAAGTTTACATATATTTAAAAAAACACCAAACAAGTCCATAACCTCAGGGTTATAAAGCTGATGGGCACTTATAAACTAATAATATAGAACTATAATATAATTAAAAGAAAGAAAAAAGCTACTAAAGATCCAAAAGCTAGAAAATGTTTACACATATTTGAAAAAAACAGTAGACAGATTATAAAGCGGATTGGCACTTCAAAAACTTAAAAAAAACTCGGAAAGATTACTTAGAAATTCGAAAATGAGTGGAGACCGAAACATTCGAAAATCGGTTGAGACCAAAAACAATTAAACTAATAAAATGCAAATGATGGAAAAAAAAGTTTCTTATAAATTCGAAAATGAATGGAGACCGAAACATTCGAAAAAATTCGAAAATGAATGGAGACCGAAACATTCGAAAATCAGTTGAGACCGAAACAGGGAAACAATTAAATTAATAAAATGCAACTGAAGGAAAAAAAAAATGCCTAGAGGTCCATTCTTGGCTTGGTTGCGAGGTAGGAATAAGCTCAGGCCGAAAAAACCGCAGAAACATAAAAACTTGGAAAATTCAAAAATCAGTTGAAATAGAAACATAAATTTGAAAATTCAAAATCAGTTGAAATTGAAACAAAGAAATAATGGAACTCGTATCAAAACAGGGGCAAGTGCAGGATAGGACACTGGAATCTTAGAAAACAAATAAACTGAAATTGAAGAAGAAAAGGAAAGGAGGCCGAGGAAGTTAGGTCCATTCGCTGCATAGAAGGATTATATTGTTAAAAACATGGGCAGAAACTCATTACTGGGAACAAATATGTGGTTCTCGTTCGGTTGTCAACACATAATCTACTTTTCATAGAAACTATAACAATAGAAATATGTAAAATAACTTTGAAAATGACAACGAGGGTTTGAATTAAGGAGATATGCAGTTCTAGTTCTGTTGTCAACACAATATACTTTTCATAAAAATTATAACCCTGCAAATATGCAAAATAACTTTGAAAATGACAATGAGGATTTGAATTAAGAAAATAAAATCTCTTAAAATGATATGGAATAAGGGAAACAACAACAAAATCATATGAATAAATTGGTAGAATACATTTAATTAAAGAATCGATGTTCAAAGGCGGAAACTCAATGAATGTTCAAAGAATGACAGCAAATTACACGGAACAAGAGAACAACAAGAAAAACGTAAGAATACATCAAAGTAATTTCCAGCCCTTACCTGTGTCTGATTACCGAGGAGCGAAAAAGCAAATGACGGAAGGTTGGGCATGAATTAGAGCATAGGGCTCTGCCTTCCGGTGATATGATCTTGGACAAACCCTCATAATAAAAGATATTTCTAGAACTCTACTTCTGCCTCTGAATATGAGTCTGCCTTTGCCCTTAACGATGGAGCTTTGCCTCCGCCTCGGCCTTTTCCTTTGCCTATCTATGTTCAATTTAAAAGAATTTGTCAATGCTTAACAAATTAAGAAAAAAAATTAAATAACAAATCAAGAAAACAAACGAGCACCATGCATACCTTCTTTGTTGTTCATGCTCATACAAACAGAGGCGCCATTGCTTCAGCTTGCAGTCTCTCTCAATCTTGAGACTAAAGAGGAAGAAACAAATTCCAAAAGAGAAAAGAAAAACAAATCCAAAGAAAAACAAAATAACAACAAACAGTTGAGCATGGCCATGCTACAGACAATTCAAAACACAAAAAAACACATAGAAACAAGCAGAAAACGGACTCTAAAACCTGCACTGCCTAAATTATGCACTCCGTTCTCCCCTCATCGCTCGTCGTCCGTCTTTACAAATGAAAGAACTCCTTTCTCGCCCGTACTTAATACGAGGAAAACGGATTTCAATACATGTTATCTAGGTTTATTTTATTTCCAAATCCGCTTTTTTATTCCAGGCTGGCAGCACCAAGTTCATGTCCGTTATTCCCTTTTCGAAATTTGAAAAACTCGAGCATGTGCCATACATGCAATTTCGAAATTTGAAAACTGTATGGCCATTAGCCTGGGTTACCGTTTGGAACCTTTAGATATTTTATATATATAATGTTTACATTTTTTTTCAAAAACTCTATAGATCATTAAAGATTAAAGTTGTGTATTAATTATAAAAAAAATCATAATCAAATCAATTAACAAATAAGCTTGATTATAAACTCTATAAATAAATCAATTAACAAATAAATTTGAATAAAAGTTCATAATCAAATCAATTAATTAACAAATAAATTTGATTATAAACTTCATAATTAAATCAATTAACAAATAAATTTAAATATAGAACTTTGTTTTTTAAAAGTATATTAAAATTTTTTCTTGGATTTTTTTTAAATAATTGTTCAAAATATTAAAACAGTTAACAAATAAACTTGAATATAGAAATTTGTTTTCTAAAAGTATATTAAAATTTTTAAGTTAAATAATTGCTCAAAATATTAAAACAGTTAACAAATAAACTTGAATATAGAAATTTGTTTTCTAAAAGTATATTAAAATTTTTAAGTTTTGGATTTTTTTAAAAAATACTTTTTGAAAATATTACAAAATAGTTAGAAATAACATTTTTAATAATAATGAAAATGACTGAAAAATCCAAAATTTAAAAAGTTTAATTAAGTTCTTTTCTAAATTATATTTAAAATAATTATTAAAAACATAAAATAATAATTAAAAAAATTAAAAATGATTTAGTTAAATTATTATTTTACTTATATTAAAACAATATGACTATATATGACTATATTCCATTTTTAGTAAAGAAATTCATGAAAAGCAATTGATTTCAGCAATATACTCCGTATTATTATCATTCATTAAAGCAATTGATTACAATTTAGGTTACCAAATACCACCTCGATAGGACCTTCATGATTAGATTGTAGAAGTAAAAAAACCCTCTGACTTTATACCATAATTGATATTTTGTTTTTCATTTTTTCTCATAATGCTTCATAATGCTTTATATCATAATATAAATGAAATTTGTTTAACTTAAATATATAAAAAAGCGCACCCTTTCAAAATCTTCACCTATGGAGGCTGCATTGTCATTCATTAAAGCAATTCATGACAATTTGGGTTACCAACTGCTACCTCAGTAGAAGCTGCATGATTGGATGGTAAACATAATAAAGCTCTCATAATGCTTTACATCAAGCTCTTATAATGCTTTACATCATAATATAATTGTGTTTTTTTTTTTAATTTTTTTCAATTAAATTAATTTTTTTTTTAATCCTTTTCAAAATCTTCATGCAATAAAATAGCAAGCAAGCCACAATGCAAAGTAAGTACTGTTTACGAGTCGTCAATTTTAATGACACGGTAAAATAGTTGGTAGTGTATAGCAATTTGATCGTGTCGCACTTTGAAACAAATGGTTAGAAATAAAAGATAAATTAGCACGATATATAGAGGCATATTTCCTTCTACATGATCTCTCTTTCAAATACATCCTAGGCAGGCTCTGGTGAGGTAGATTCAGGTGAGACAGGACCCTAAGGCATACTCGGATCAGGTCAAGTAGGACCTTCAGGCAGGCTCTGGTCAGGCAGGACCCTTTCAGACGGACTTAGGTCAGGTAGGCCCGGGTGAAGCAGGACCCTAAGGCCTACTAAGGTGAGAAAGGTGAGGCAGATTCGGGTGAGACAGGCTCGGGTGGAGACTGAAAGAACACATATATTTTATTCGAGTGCTTGTTTTTCTTGTTGGCTGGCTTATATTGACCAAACCACTCTCATTAAAGGGTGAGCATTCATAATAAGCGTAGGAAGAGTAATTGCACCTATCTTATTTCATAGCACCTACTCCCCTTAATAAGCTAACGTAAGGATGCACCGTAAGGACCGATTGTACCCTCAATGTCTTGCTTGTTTTCTATTAATCAATTTATTTTCAAATATATCCATTTTTTTATAGATATTGGATTTGTTTTTCTTTAGAAAACATAATTTTTTCTTTTTAGTTTAGGAGATCTCCCCATAAGGTGAATCAAGAGTGCTTTGTTTGGAGGGTTGTTAAGATGGTTCTGTTGATTAAGTTGTCATTTATGCCAATAACGCATAGTCATTGATGCCAACAAGTGTGTCTTGCTGCCCCTTGAGGAACCTCTGAGGGTTAAGTAGTTGTCAATGTCAAAGGAGACCTTTTGACTTTGTCCAAGCCCAAGTCTGAAGCCCTTGGAGCCCTTGGGACAATGGCAAAATCCCTGAACACCCTGTAAATTGTTTAAGTATTCCTAAGTTTGTTCTATGGTTCCCCAGTTGTTTCCTTAGTTCCCCTATACCACAACCTATGCCCTAATATCCAAGATTGTGTCCTTGGTGGGTTGAAAAAGTTGCAAGACTCCAAATGACCCTTTAGTGGTCATTTGTCTTTAATAAAGGTCATGGTACCCTAGGATAAGCCTAAACACCCTTTCCCTAATAATTATGTGTCTTCACTTATAGTAATTCTAATAACCCAATAAAATTACCTAAATCCTTACCTTTGGGCTCTTTGTCTTGTCCTTAAAACACTAGTAATATCCTAACATTTAAATTTGTAAACATTAGAATGTTTCAATAAATAAAATATTTTTAATTAATAAAAATACATAACTTATTTTTAATTAATAAAAAAACATAACTTAACTTAGTAACAACCTTTTCTTAACATAATATAACTTCCAACACCCTTTAAAGAAATTTTCTAATGAAACAAGTCGGCCCCATAAAATACTTTATGAATTAAATTAAAATTTAATAAAACACTTAAATGTGAAAATAAATATAAATTAATAAAATATACTTTATGAATTAAATTAAAATTTAATAAAACACTTAAATGTGAAAACAAATATAAATTAATAAAATATGTATGGTCTCCTTCCTAAGATGCGGGCTCCTTCTTTTTTTTTTAAAATGTGGTTCACCATTTGTTAGAGGGCTACTCCACGAAAAATTTCAATACCTGATATTCAAACTGAATCAAGGTATGGTCAGCTCATCAATCACAACATTTATTACAAAGGGCTCCACAAGAGCAACATGTCACTTACAAGAGTAGAACCTGGGTGGAGAGGGTAGCATTCATTCCTCCCAACCACCCAAGCTACATCCATTTGACATGCGGCCTCCTTCGTTTAAAGAAACAATAAATTCATTTTTACAACCTAAAGGCATGCTAGAAATCGGCCCCGTCATGATCAAACATTTAAAGTTTCAATAAATTAATTATTCCTCCTATTAGGTCTACAGGAAACGTGTTAATACACATATACTTCACTTTTAAAACATGAAAAAATCATTGCTTGGATTAATTTTTTTGCTAGTTTAAAAGGGTGACTGAGGAAGAATACATAGTAGCAGAAGAAGACACGAATTTTTCCATAGAAATTGTTTTGGGTTCTAAACTATCCGAGTTTTGAGAGATGTTTTGCAGACGTTTTCACGAGTCTTCACATGGTGTATATAGTTTGGTCTTTTGCAAAATTTCTGGGGTAAATACATTTCAACAGTTAGCCATACTTCTGTTTAGTTGTGAAGAAAATGTCTAGCAGCAAACCTTTTCTTCCTCATCTGAAAGGCATCCAAACTTCTCCTTAAAAATAGTCAAAATCCCGAGATTTGGAGCTTCTCTGCAGCCCGAGTTTGTGAACAGTAAACAATATTCTTTTGAAGCTCTTACAGACCTAAGATTTGGCAGGGAGAGACCAAGCAGTAATGATGTGTGAGCAACTACAGTCTAGTACTTGCATGTTTTGAAGTAATTATGAGTACTTCTATTGCTGCCTCCCTTGCAAACAAAGTCATGGTTGATGAACTTCTACAATAATAACAAGGTAGGTATATAGTTGTTAAATGCACGGTATTATATGAAAAGCACATGTGTGTAATGTAGAGTGTAAAACAGTGAGTGTATATGTGTTGTAATAGCATGCGAATGAGTGCACAAGTTAGTGTACAATAAAGTACAAGTGTAATGTACAAATATAAGTACAACAGTATATGGATGTATGCAGTAGTGTGTGAACTCTGTATATATATATATATATATATATATATATATATATATAGTATGAGTGCTATGTGCGATCAGTATTGACTACTATGGTATAGTGATGTATGGTATATATGATGATACATGCTTTGATAATGCTCTCTCATGCACTATGATGTACACATGATGATGATGATGATGTGAGTTATGATGAACATGCATGCTTATGCACTATGATGTACACTTGATGCAATGATGATGCAAGCCATGATATTGATGCACTCCTACATTATGATACTTGATATAATGAACATGCATGTTAGGGTGTGATGATGTTCTTCTACATTTTATGATGTACATGATGATGACACATGCCTTGATGATGACGATGATGTATACCTATGATTATGATGCATGATGATACATGAAAAGCATAACAGAATTACTTTTTCAGTACTTGTACATGAGTAATGCATAGGGGTAAAACGATATATCATTATACAATGATTAGAGAGCCGAGATTATGAACAACAAGTTTAATGATTGGTTTGACTTAGGTGGACTAAGTTTGGTGTGTAGACTCAGATTGATTGAGTCAAATGATGTGAGTAGCAGGTTGATCGGTACAGGTGTGGTGTAGTGGTCAGTTGATGAGCAGTGGTTAGCAATGGTTTTACAGTGTGGTATAGATTATGCACTATAGTATAGGTGTTGATTAGCAGGTCTACAGATTAGTGTGGTTCTGGTTCAGTAGTTCAGTGTCTATCTTCTTACTAGGGTGGTAGGACGGAGCAAGGAAAGGAGGTTGTAGCTTCCTTCTAGTTGAAGCCGAAAAAATAGGGAGTGGTAGTTTCCTTCAGGTTTAAGCCTGTAAATCAAGTGGTCGTAGCATCCTTCCAGTTGAAGCTAGAAAATTGAAGTCTTTGTAATAAGGGGGTTATTTCCTCCTTCCAGCGATTTTTGGAAAACTATTTTAAAAAGGCTTCCGTGGTTTTCCCCCTAGGACTTGGGTTTCCATGTAAAAATTGTGTGTACTATGTTGCTATGCTTTCTATGTGATGATGATGATATGATGATGATAACAATGCTAATGATGATATAACGATAATGTGATAATACATAATATTAAATAAGTTGTTGATTGTTAAAGTTGAAAAAGCAATAAAAACTGCACACAAGATTCAACCCCCCTCTCTATGTGCCTAGTGTATCCAACACATAGATTCACCTCGAGACATTTGATTCCTCTATAGAGCCTATTTGAATCTATGCTAGTTTATCCATCCCCATGATAGATCTATATTCATTTTAAGCTTTCTACGCAAGTTTTAAGTTTTTTTTTATGTTATTATTATTTTGTTAAATTTACCTTTTAAACTTGCAAGTAATTTTTATTATTTATTTTTATTTTTGAAACATAAAATTACATTGAATTACATTATGTAACAACATCTCTTTCACATTAAGATATAAAACACTAGATACTCTTCGTGCAATTATCAATTTTTATATACAATTTATTAAAATTAATAATAAGATGAATCTATATTTTAGATAGAATATATATATATATATATAAATAATCAAAAATAATTTGAAGGTGGGTGTGGGTGAAGTTAAGACTAAGGTGTTGCATTATTTATATACAAAATTTTATTAGAATATTATATTTAAAAAGTAATTTGTTGACCTCTCACATTATAACATGTCTCGAAAGGTAAGGTGGGGTGGGGTGGGGTGGGGTGCGGTGCGGTGGGGTTATTATCCATATATCAAAATTTCAATTTATTTTAAAGATTTGACTTGTTTATCATTTATAAATTAATATGAAGCTTTCCATAATGATTATTCATTATTTTAAAATTCTCAAAAAGTCAAAATAAGTAAATGGTTTTTCTTTATTTCAAACCCTCATAATTAAAACCCTCATAAACATAATTATTTATGCTTCTTCATTATTTAAAATCCTCATGATCATAAGTAATAAGTTAATTAATCAGAATAATTTTTTTGTAAGGCTACACCCTAAGTATTTTATATCATTAAATTATCTAAATTACTGAGATGTTTGTGGAGTAAGTTATCTACCCAACGATTTGCACCAAGAACCACCTGACACGGTCGAGTGATAGCTTTCTTTGTTAACCTCTATTAACCTTCTGTGAAACCGAGATCCACCGAATGCTTCTTCTCCAAAATTTTCCCAGATACAAATTGCAATGAAGAATTTCTCAGAGTGATTGTTGTATATAACAAGGAAGAACCGATTATATTCAAATATGGTGAATATATTGACGAATAAATTAGATACAGACGCAGATTTCAACAGCACATTTCATTTCATTTAGCTGAAGCATTTTTTCCATGTTATAGTTCAACAATTGGAAACAAATGCATTAACCATTATCTATATAACTACAATTCCGACTAGAAGAAGATAGTAGAGAAAACAAAATACACTAAAACCATACCAACAAGAAGAAATAGATGGGAAGATTTACAAAATAACAAATCAAACTCAAATGAAGTTGGGCTAGGTAATGGACCTGCTAGCTGGATGGCAAGCTGAAACAAGATGTCTAAGAGAATGTCTCTTCTCAAACATGCCATGCATACTCTAGCTATCACCCTTCTCAAACACGCCATGCATACTCTAAATAAATTCAGACATTACGTTCCCTTCAATCAACGTTCTTCCTATTGTGCACTATTGTTTTATCGTTTTAGTTTTCTACCCTTCATCTTGAGAGGCATATGTATTCAGGAATTACCTTTCTTCAATCCACGTTCTACCTCTTCCACACCACCCTTTCGGCTGTAAGAGATTTATATGGGATAAAATTTAATATTCATAATGTAGAATATTTATGGGTTTTGAACCCTTGACTGGAAGCCATTTGTCTTAAATTAGATATGTTGAGTTTAGTAAGTTTTAAATTTGGGATTACAAGATCTATTGTGCTTAACTAGGGTAAACCCTAACTATTAAACGAAAAGACAGGAAGGATCTGTTTAACCTCTATGATAATTATGTATGAATATATAACAAAGTAAAATAATACTAAACATTTACTTGAGTATGTACTACATTTAACAATTAGTTAAATCCATATATAGATTATGAAACTTGTTCTTAATAATATTTTAAGATAACCAACCATTTCTACTAGGAAAATGATGTGTAAACAATAGCATTCATTAACTAATAATTTTACAGAAATTAAAATTTTGAAAAACAATAAATAATTTTTGAAACCTTCATCATATATAAATCCTTTAGAAATATGTAGAAGATGAATTAAAGATAATAAATCCAGAACATTATAGAACCAGTTAACTCTTGAAGGGGACAAACAACCAAAGAAAACCATTCCTCCCAACCATCTCCTAAAAGCAACCAAGATCACATGCTTTAGAACCCTCGAGTCTGTTCATTGAACCACCAAGATGAATATATTGTGTAGAATCCTAATCAGTCCTCTCTGTAACTATAAGTCACATTTTCAATCAACACTCTATCAACTCACTTTAGCTTTCCCCTCATCGAATTCCTCTTGTGTGCCTAACTTTTCAGTTTCCAGCAAATACACAAGGTTCTAATCTCTTAGAAAATGTAGTGAGCCTCCTGATCATTCGATGGTATATATAATATTTCCTAGGTCTTTGGGTTAGTTTTGCAATTAAATGAGCCACCTACTTAGTTCCCCTTTCTTAGGAACATGACCACAATTTTAGAGAAGTTGCCTCCTTCAAGAGTTAGAAAGTGAATGTTGTTGCTACCATTTGTCATTTATGTCTTCTCCACCAGATCATTCCTCCTAGTGGGTCAGTGAACACTCTTCAACAATACTCTTTGGATAGGTGTATCTTCTTTTAATTATTTAATAATAAAATATTCAATTACAGTAATCTTTGACCACCCTTGGTCAACAACATAAAACTTTACAATAATTTTTAAAGTAACTTTCTTTTCACAAAAATAAAATGTTCTTAATTCTAGGTGGGTTATAGCCACAAATTGTCCTTACCCAAAACAAGAAGATAGTGATGATGAAGAACCTTGTAGTCATAAGAAAGATCAAAAGAGTAAAACTATATACAAAAATAAATTTAATAAAAAGAAGAAACATGTATATTCCATGGAAGACGGTGAAGATGAAGAGATAATTGAAAATGAATAAATTCGATTCATGGGAATAGAAACTCAAACTTTAGATGATGAATCATGTAGAAGGAGAACTGGACCTAAAGGCTAAACTCATAAGTTCTCTTGAGGAAATTGAAAAATGTAGAAGAAGGAACGAATCTTTGAAAGAACAATTGTCAAAGTAAAAAGAATAGCAGAAATAAAAAGAAGAGGAAGTCAAGACCCTCCAATAAGAGCTGCACAATTCAAGACAACAAGCGATGGTTAGCATCAAAGAAGATGAGATATTAAAACAATAAGTTTATAACTTAATGGATAAGTAAAGAGGCTAAAAGATTAGCAGACCATTAATGATAAGTTCAAAGAAAGCACTAAAACACAAGACTCTGAAAGACTTGAGGCATAAATTATTCAACTTAAAAAAAAAGGATTATAAAGAATCTATTAAGTCAAAGTTTGAGAACAACTCGAAGATTCTAGATGACATCCTAAGTATCCAAATACCATCAAGTGATAAAGGTGGATTGGAATATAACAAGAAGAGTTATGTTACTGCAATTATGGATCCAATTGGAAAGAAGGATAGTAAAAAAATTGTTTCCTCCTCTCATAATAAATATAGAACTAATATGATGCCTAAAATACCAATGACAAGCAGGTATAAGTAGATCTTTATTGTTCATTGCTTCTATTGTAATAATTTTGGACATATGGCTAGAGAATGTAAGCTGATAAGTCCTATAGAAAAGAAGGCTACAATAGAGGTTCAAAAACAAAGGAAGGGATCAAAGAAGAAGGAAGTTGTGAAGCAGAAAGATCAAAGATTCCCCAAATATAAAAGAACATTCTATGGATATTGTGATTGTTGTCACAAGTTTGGTCACAAGTCTGTTGATTGTAGAATCAATAAAAAATATCAAGGTTTGAAAATACAAAGAAATAGAATATCTGTGAGTAGGGTAGCTCATGGAAGGATGTGGAGAATAAAGTTTGATTACAAATATTGATAGGAAACAAAGATTCCAAGCATCAATTGAAGTTTCCAAAGATGATAGTGATGTAGATAAGAATGACATCCATTATGATGAAAAGAAAGATGAAGATGTAAAAGAATACACTTATATGGAGATGATGAAGAAAAATATAATGATGATGGTGGAACTAAAAATTAATGTATTTTTTTAAATCTCTCATGACCTAGAAGAGAACCCTGAAATTATCATTAAAAGGGGTCATATACTCAGGGGGGGTTTCAGTACAAGAAGGAAACTATTGTTTAATGAACATGCCTTACTATTAATGGTGGAACCTGATAACTTTGCAGAAGCCAAAAAATATGATGTTTGGATCAAGGCCATGGATGAAGAGTTGGATCAAATTGAGAAGAATCAAGCTTGGGAACTTTTCCCAAGACCTAAAATCAAGAATATTGTAGGGACAAAATGGGTCTTCAAAAACAACTTCAATGAAGATGGCCAAGTGATGATAAACAAAGAATGACTAGTGTGTAAGGGATATGCTCAAGTGGAAGGTATTGACCTTGAAGAAACCTTTTCCCCTGTAGCAAGACTTGAAGCAATCAGAATGTTTTTGGCATATTCATGTTATAGAAAATTCAAAGTATATCAAATGGATGTCAAGTATGCACTCTTCAATTGAAAGCTAGAATAGGAAGCCTATATTGAACAACTTGAAGGTTCCCTCTTATCAAAAAATGAGGACTATGTTTGCAAACTAAAGAAGGCACTCTATGGTCTCAAACAAGCCACAAAGGCATGGTTTTCAAGACTAGATATCTACTTGAAGCAACAAGGATATAAAAGATGGGTCGCTGACAGTAATATCTACATAAAGTTTGAAGATAAGAATATGATCATTGTTATTATTTATGTGGATGATATTATATTTGGAAGCGATCTACAAATGCTAAGTGAAAACTTTGAATCTGAAAAGAAAAAGGAGTTTGAAATGTCAATGTTCAGTGAATTAAAATTCTTCTTGGGATTACAAGTTTCTCAATAAAACCAAGGGATCTTCATCACTCAAACCAAGTACATTAAAGACATGCTTAAAAAGTTTATGTTGGAATATTCTAAGCATGTTAGTACACCTATGGTCACTGGTTTTAAGTTAAATAAGAATAATGAGTTGTTGGAAGTATTTTATACCATGTATAGATCTTTGATAGGAATCCTACTATATGCGACACCTACAATACCAAATGTGATGCAAGCTCTAGGATTGGTTGCCAGATTCCAATCAGCTCCCAACGAAACACATGTGAAAACAGTGAAAATAATTCTCAGATATTTGAAAGGTACTATAGAGTATGGTTTAGGGTACCCAAGAGGTCAAGACTTCACTTTAATAACATTCACTGATGCAAAATGGTCAGGAAGTGTTGATGAATGAAAGAGTACCAGTGGAGCAACATTCTACTTGGGAGATTGTTTGGTATCATGGCTAAGCAAGAAAAAATCCTCCATTGCACTATCTACAACATAATTTGAATACATTGATGTTGCATCATGTTTTACTCATGTCATTTGGATGAAACATACATTGGAAGACTTACTTGTAAAGTATGAGCATCCAATAGTGATCAATTGTGACAATACTAGTGCCATAAACATATCAAAAAACCTTCTTATGCACTCTGAAACAAAGCACATACTTACAAAATAACACTTTTTGAGGGAACAATTATCAAAAAAGGTGGTGAAACTGGAATATGTTGATACAAGGGAATAGATAGTTGATATCTTCACTAAGCCACTACCCAAAGAACCATTTGAGCATCTTAGAAAAAAGTTGGGAGAAATCTCCCTACAATAGATATAAAAAAAAGGCATTATGTCATGGGATACATGTTGACAAGGGGAGATGTCAAAAGGAGACCTTTGTCATTAATGTCAATGGGGCTGGGGGAATTGAAGAGTTGTTTCCATCAATTCCAAAGGGGGAGAATGTTGAGTATGGTTGCTATTGATGTCAAAGGAGTTCATTAATGACAAAGGAAATGACATGACATGTATGATGATGTGACATGTGTGATGAGGTTCCAAAGTCATATCATGATGTTGTAGTCCTCCCATGAAGTCATTTTTACAATTTGACATCATTCTATAAAAATATGGAAACTTGTTGAAACTCTGAAAATTGACTAAGTATAGGAAAATCAAAGTTTATTAATGACAAATGAATAACAAAGGAAGTGTTGGCATGGAATGCGGCATGTGTGATGAGGTTGCAAATTCAAATGATGGTGTTCTAGTCCTCTCATGAATTCTTTGTTACAATTTGATACCATTTTGTAAAATTATGGCAACTTGCTAAAACTCTTGTTGAAACTCTGAAAATTTGACTAAGTATAAATTCTTCTTAATCTAACTAAGGGGCCTCTGTAAAATACATGTCATATTTTGTATTTGATGAGTTAAATGATTATGAGGATATACACATCTAGATTGTTGTCTTTTGCATCTGACAATATGATTTTTTTGTCAAGACAGTCTCTAAAGATGAAGTTATTAGTCTTCCAAAAATGCTTTCTTGCATGATTTGCACTGTTTCAGTTCTAGTAAATCTGCCTAAGTGGCCTTAGTAAAATTCCTGCCATATTTTGTAGGATACCGATAAAAAATATACGAGACCCTCAGGTTTAATTTTTGATGTGTGCATCTAAACATGGTCTCGACTCCTCTAAAACGTGCTTGAAGAAAAAGTTACAGGTATGCCAACATGAGGTTTCAAACTATTTTGGGAAATTTGCCGAAAATTGACTAAGTATTGAAAAATCAGTCTAAATTTCCCTAGTAAAATGCCCTCCATATTTTGTAGGAAACTTATAAGAATAATCCGACACCATCAAGATGTATCTTGTTGATGTGTGGATCTGACCATAGTCTTATTTCTCCTAAATGGTGCTTGAAGACAAAAAATATAGGTCTCCCAAAACAGGGTTTCAAGTTGTTTTGCACCAGTTCATGAAAATGGATGTTTATGTAATGAAGAGATGCATTGTTGAATAGGTTTTCATGAAGGGACACATTTATGAAAAAACATAATGGTTCAAAAACATGATGTAAAAGAAGTATTTAAACAGATGTTCGAAGTGGAATAAAGATGTCTCAACAATCCAGATCAATGTAACAACAAGAGAAGACATATACAAATGAAGTGAAGAATAATCAGTAACATAATTGAAGAAAAATATAGAATTAGGGAGGCATGGTGGTTCCAAGGAAGACACAAAGGCTGCAAGGGGGTTGTATCTTCCTTCCGGTAGAGGCGGGAAAATAAGGTGTTGTAGCATTCTTGTCTGTTGGAGTAGGCAGAAACCAGGGTTTGTAGAATACTTTAGTTGTAGTTGGAAAGCATGGGGATTGGTGTCTTTAGGAAGTTGTAACTTGAAAAAACAATTGTGAATATAATTTTGTAGCTATAGAAAGTGTTTGTGGTTTTCCGAATTGGGCTTTCACGATAAATGTTCTGTTTTGTGTATCGTGTTGATTATGTGTTTTAATGAATAAATTAAAAGGGGTTTTAAATTGTTAAAATTTATCACTACTGATTCACCCCTCTCCCCCCCTCTCAGTATTGTCCAATATTCCAACAACAATTATGTAGATTTATCCACCATAGATAAGTTTTGAGGCCTTAGACATAGTTGCGAAAAGAAAAAAGAAATGTCTTAAGGCCTGAAGTACACTTGAAAATTACATATGTTTAAGGCCCCAAACCACCATAGATATACACATATATACATATGTCTAAGGTCCTCAAATACATACCTATAATAAGGATAAAGGATGAACATGAGTGTAATATCCCAAATCTCGATATTTTCTAATTCTATGCAAATATGCTGATTCAATCGGCCATGCAAATTGCCATGCAAAATTCCCTATTTTATAGCAAAACTTAGGGTTAGGGTTTGTAGGATAGAATGAACACTTACCACTGATAAGCTAGCTGGACTACTCCTAAGATATTATGCATGCATCAAGAGCTAAATCAGATATGATTTGGTATCTTCTGCTTCCGGTGATACCCCAGCAGCACGAACCCCAAATCAGCTAAGGGTGACATTTTTCAGTGAAGGAGGTGTCCGATGAATCTTTTGATTTGCAGGACTGATAGCCTTCATGTGCCAGAGAGAATGAATGGCACATGCAAAAATTCTGAGGTCTCTAAGCAGGCTAGCAAATTGTTCTAGAGGTGCAGCTGCTCAAGCCCCCCTGATCCTGGAATGGCTGATAAGTACACAGGATGAGCACGATCGGATTTGATAATCACCGGGTACTAGAGTAAGATGCCGATGATGAGAATGGTGCCTGAGTTTCAAAGGTAAACTGATATCTGAAGACCCAGCGAATGATTAGGGCTTTCCAGCTGAAAACCCCTTACGGCTACACATGTACCCCTGCAACAATCTCTATTGTATACTAGATAACTATGAATAAATAAAAGAGAAAATGGTGAAACTGTATGGCTTACCTTGACTGAGACTAGGCCAGATATCTCACTGCCAAAACTTCGCTAGCTGAAGATACCATCTCCAACCCCAACTGTTGTCTTGTACGTTGTGCTGCTATTCAAGAGCTCCAAAATAATAATCATAAAAAGTGAGTCTCCTTTCACTTTATCTTTCTTTTATAACTTTCAACTGCAAAAACCCTAATCTTTAACCTAATTAGGTCACTTTATTTTCCAATTTGTAGTTTACTTGCATGCATGCCCATGGAGACTTAAATGAGTGCATGCATCATTAAATAATGCTTGGATGGCATGCATGATGGTGGCCTTTGGCCCTAGTGGCCCTTCTTGACCTAATGGTGATAACATGATGATGCCCTATATTTTCTATAGATGGCATCATTCTTTAGATGATTCCCTAACTATCAGTAACCGCTCGAACCCATAGGAATCACATAGGTTAGCTGTTTTGGTCCTCAATGCCTAATCATATGAGGACATTATAGTCCTCCCCACTTGAGATTGCTTGTCCTCAAGCAACTGCAAACTAGGATGTTGCAATACATGTTCACCTTCCTAGGTGGAATCCTCTGGTGGTAGTTCCTTCCATTGAACCAAGCATTCCCTAATTACCCTGGTCCTGAGTTTCCTTTCTCTAGTCTATATGATCCGTTCAAGAATCAGTATCAGCAGTCCTTCATCATCTAAAGGAGGTAATTCTGTTGATGGAGCAATGTGTTTCCCAAGGTTCTTTTCAGGTTGGACACATGGAACACATTGTGAATTTTACTTTCTTGTGGTAGTTCTAGTTCATATGCCACCTCTCCCACCTTCATGATTATTCTGTAGCATCCATAGAAGCGAGGTTTTAAATTTTCTTCCCCTTTCTTCTTAAGTGAAGACTGTATGTAAGGTTGGAGCCTTAAGTATACCAAATCCCCTACCTTAAAGCTCTGCTCAATCCTGTGTTTGTCTCCATATAACTTCTGCTCATTCTAGGCTGTCTGTAAGTTTTCCTTCAAGATTTTAAGAATATCTTGATTGTCCTGTATCCAATCCTTTGCCTTAGGATCCCTACTATCTCCAAATTACAAATATGCATAGTCCAAGGCCTCGTAGCCATATAATCCCTTAAAAGGATTCATTCTAATAGATATGTGATAGGTAGTATTGTAGCAATACTCCTCTAAGTGTAGCCATTTGATCCAGGTTCGTTGCTGCCCTATTACGTAATTCCTCAGATATCCTTCAATCCACTTGTTGACTATTTCATCTTGTCCATCGCTCTGGGGATGATAACTCGTGCTGGTAGCCAATTTGGTCCCCACTAATCTGAATAGTTCCTTCCAGAAGGCACCTGTGAATTTGTTATCCCGATCACTGACAATGGCCTTAGGTAACCTGTGTAACTTGAAGACCTCCTGGAAGAATAACTCAGCTACTTGAGCTGCAGAGTAATTTGATGGTATAGAAAAGAAATGTGAAAACTTGGTTAGTATGTCAACTAATACATATAAACAATCTCACCCTTGGACCTTGGGCAATCTTGTAATGAAGTCCATAGAGACACTTTCTCACCTCTATTCTGGAATTGGTAGTAGCTGAAACAACCCTACTGGATGGATGTTCTCAATCTTGTTCTGTTGATAGATGCTACATTCCCGTACATGTTGCATAACTCCCCCCTTGAGGCCCTTCCATGAAAACCTCTCTCAGATATGTTTGTAGGTCTTCAAGAAACCCTGATGTCCTAATAATAGAGAGTCATGTGTTGCCTGAATGATCTTTTTCCTCAGTGTGGATTCTGGGATGAGGTATATCCTGTTCTTTTAATAGATGATGTCATCAACAATCCTGTACCTGTCATCCTGAATTTGTCCATCCAATAATTCGCAAGTGAATTTATTTTTGGAGTATTCTACTAAGAGAAGTTCCCTCCAATCTGTGGATATACTCCTGAGAGATAGTGAGGTGGGATGCCTGGATAATGCATCAGCTACTACATTATTCTTACATTTTACATACTCGATCTTGAAATCTTAGGCTTGTACTTTGCTGAACCATTTATGCTGCCGCTCATTCAGTTCCTTCTACTCCACGAAATACTTGAGGCTGTTATATGTATTGATTTTGAACTTACTACCCACTAGGTACTATCTGAATTTCGTGAGAGAATGTAAGATGGCTAACATCTCTTTGTCATATATGGAGTAGTGGCACTCATAGTTCTTCAATTTACGACTCTCAAATGCAATAGGGTTTTGCATCAATACTACTCCTAACCCTTCCCCGGAGGCATCACATTCTATTACAAAGGGTTGTGAGAAGTCTAGTAATGCTAAAACTGGATAGGAACTCATAATAACTTTCATCTCCTTGAAAGTTTTCCGTGCTAATTCTATCTAGGTGAATGCTCCCTTCTTTGTGAGATCTGTGAGGGGTGCTACAAATTGGGAGAATCTCTTAATGTACTGTCAGTAATATGTGCATAGTCCTAAGAAACCTCTCAATTCAATGACTTTTTTTTGGCGCAGGCCAATCCCTGATAGCTCAAATTTTCTCCATGTCAACCTATACTCCTTCCTCATTGATAATGCACCCTAAGTACAAAATTTCCTTCATGCCAAATTCACACTTGGACATCTTCACGTAAAGAGAGTGTTCTTCTAGAATGCTCAGTACTTCGTCCAGGTGTTTCAGATGCTCTTCCCATGTTTTGCTGTAAATCAGGATGTCATCAAAGAATACTAGCAAAAACTTACATAGATGAACTCTAAAGGTATGGTTCATGCATGACTGGAAAGTGGCTGGAGCATTGGTAAGTCCAAAGGGCATGACCAAAAACTCATAGTGACCATAGTGATAGCGAAAATCTGTTTTGGAGATGTCTTGGTCCCTTACTCTAATCTGATGGTACCCCGAGCAAAGATCAATCTTGGAGAAGTATTTGTCTCCCTGAAGTTCATCCATGAGTTCATCAATTCTAGGGATGGGATACCTATTCTTAATGGCCTTTTTGTTGAGTGCTTGATAGTTGATGCACATTCGCAGTGTACCATCCTTCTTCTTGACTGATACTACTAAGGATGCGAAGGGGCTAGAACTGGGCCGAATATATCCAAGCTCTAGTAATTCTTTTTAATTGTTTTCTTTATCTCATCATTGTATCTTTTGGGATGCTGGTAAGGAGTGGTGATGACTGCTTGTGTCCCCTCCTCTAGTTCAATAATGTGTTCAAATCCTCAATTTGGAAGTCTACCTGATGGAAGGTCCCGAAAAACCTTTTCATGCTTTTGTAGCAAGGCTTGAATGTCACTTGGGTGTCATGTGCTAGTTTCTAGGGGTTTCCTAAAGGTGACCAAACATTCTATAGCCCATTCTATATCATCCTATCAGAGGACTATCTCCATTCTCTGTGATGAGACCGATTTTGGGGGATAAGTGTTCATGCTCCTCAAAACTACTCATTTGCCGTCTGGCCCTTGGAATTCCATTTCCATTGCCTTGTAGTCTGTAGTGTATTTCCCTATGGAATAAATCCACTGAACACCCAATACTACATGAGTATCCGATACATATACTACATAGAAGGAATATGTCATCTGATAGTTACCTAAGGTGACATTCAATTTTGGAATCTAGTAGTTGCACTCCATGCTGGAGTTCCCAACTACTGCTACAGTGAATCCTTCAAACTTCTTGGTCTGAATACCTCTCTTGGCTACCCAAGCAGAGTCAAGGAAATTCTGGGTTGCTCCCCCATCAATCAATACTCCTACTCTATGACCCTATACTACTCCTCTAACCCTGAGAGTATGGAATCTTGGTAGTCCAGATAATGTAGCAATGAATCCCTCTGGTGTATCACCTTGGTGTGATTCTTCCTCAGCTTCCCGTAGTTATTCTGTGGCTTCCTGCTCATATTCATCCCCATCATTGTCCGAGTATATCTCAATGCAGTGAGCCTTCTCCTTCCTTTCACACCTATGTCTTGGTAACCATGGTTCTTGACAAGTGAAAAATAGTTTCTTCCTCCTCAAGTCTTTCCTAGTGTCCTCATCTAACCATTTTTTTTTGGGACCATCCCGTTGGAAAGGTTTCTTGTCCTTGTCCCTAATAGGAAAGTTGGTTTTCAGCGGGAACCTGTTCTTGGGGACTAAATCATGTAGATCTCTGGCTCTCCTAATGGTATCCTACAGCGTGAGGGGTTTGTAGGCTTTCACCCATCCCTGTAGTGGCTCTGTTAGGGCCTCAGTGACTAACATACTCAACTTGCTCTCTGACACATCTGTTACCATGAACACTATCCTCTGGAATTCTGAGGTGAAGGATTCTGCACTACCTATCTGTTTGAGTTGAGCCAACTCCCTGAAATGTATATTTGGATCCTTCTTGTCAAGCCGCTCCATGAGCTTCTGAGTGAACTCACTGTAGGAGTGTATGGTGTTGTGACCCAATGCCACCAATATGTGGTACCACCACTTGTGAGCCTCTTCATCCAGGTGGAGTGTAGCCAATTTAATGGCATATGTCTCTATCATGGGATTGAGTTGGAAATAGGTATCCAATTTTTGAACCCATATCCTCGCTGAACCTCCGCGATTCCCATCAAAGTTTGGGATGGTCAACCTGCCCAAGGTCTTCTGCAACTCATAGTTGTGATTGAATCCCTTGTTGAAATTACTGGGCCTGTTCCTACTCTTCATGTTGCAAAAATAAGAGAAAGACATGGCAGCATGAAACTCATTCCTTAAGTCCCTGTATTCCTGTAAATAATCCCCAAAAGGTTCGCTAGGCTCTTCCTGCATGACTGGACCACCTACTCCATCTGCCAAGAAGTGAGGCATGGTAGACCTGTTGGAAGGTCTGCTATATATGTGCGGTGTATTCTATATATTAGTGTACGCAACCTTTCCATTGCTGCTTCTAGATCCTTGATCTATCGGTGAGGGAGGTGTGTTTTTGTTACCTATTTATGGTTTTGCTGGATAATTTGTTGATTGCATTGAGTACATATTTTTTCCCTTTGGACAAATCTTACAATGTAGATACTAAGTTGCAAAAATACATCCCGTCCTCCTCTTCTCCTGTTCCCTTTCCCTTATTAGAGTGTATACCTATTTGTTCCATGTCTGAGCTGATATCCTCTAGTTGGATATCCTCAAATTCCCCTGTGTATCTACTCCTTCTTTCCCTATAGGCTACAAAAGGGTCTCCTTCTGTATTCATCTATTCCTCATTTCTTAAGCCCACAGTTGGCCAAGAAGATAGATTTGATACCACTGTAATATTCGAAATACTGATATTTTCTAATTCTATGCAAATATGTTGATTTAACTGGCCATACAAACTGCCATGCAAAATTCCCTATTTTATAGCAAAAATTAGGGTTAGGGTTTGTAGGAAAGAATGAACATTTAACATTGATAAGCTGGCTAGATTGTTCCTAAGAGAATATGCATGCATTAAGAGCTGAATCAGATATGAACTGGTATCTTCTACTTCCGGTGATACCCCAGCAGAACGAACCCCAAATCAGCTAAGGGTGACATTTTCAGTGAAGGAGGTGTCCGATGAATCTGCTGATTTGTAGGACTGATAGCCTTCCTGTGCCAGAGAGAATGAAGGGCACATGTGGAAATTATGAGGTCTCTAGGTAGGCTAGCAAATTTTTCTAGAGGTGCAGCTGTTCATGCCCCCTAATCCCAAAATGGTTGATAACTGCTCAAGATGAGTACGATCAAATATGATAATCACCAAGTATAGGAGTGAGATGCTGATGATGAGAATGGTGGCTGAGTTTCAAAGGTAAATTGAGATCTAAAGAGCCAACAAATGATTAGGGATTTCCGATTGAAAACCCCTTCCGGTTGCACACGTGCCCCTACAACAATATCTGTCATATACTGGATAACTATGAATAAATGAAAGAGAAAATGGTGAATCTGTATGGCTTACCCTGACTGAGACTAGGGAAGATATCTCACTACCAAAACCCTGCTATCTCAAGATGCTGTCTCCAACCCCAACTGCTGTGCTGCTATTCAAGAGCTCCAAAATAGTAATCATCAAAAGTGAGTCTCCTTTCACTTTATCTTCCTTTTATAACTTTCAACTGCGAAAACCCTAATATTTGACCTAATTAGGCCACTTTATTTTCTAATTTCCAGTTGAATTGCATGCATGTACATGGAGACTTAAATGAGTGCATGCATCATTAAATAATGCTTAGATGGCATGCATGATGGTGGCCTTTCGCCCCGGTGGCCCTTCTTGACCTAATGGTGATAACATGATGATGCCCTAGATTTTCTATAGATGGCATCAGTCTTTATATGATTTATGAACTATCAGTAACCGCTCGAACCCATAGGAATCACATAGGTTAGCGGTTTTGGTCCTCAATGCCTAATCAGATGAGGACATTACAATGAGCTATACAAAGTTTACCTACTAGTTAATTGATAAAGGATATCATCGATGATTGTTTTATTACAATGATTTTAATATATAACTATATGTAGCATGCCATTTTGTTAGACTTTTTTATTACTAAACTATATTATTGTTTGAGGGCATTTTGCCACAAATGACTCAGTTAAATTTCATAATCTGAAACAATATATATATGTATGTGCTTTGATTATGATGATGCATTTGGTTACTCACTGAATAAATGGAATTTTATAAATATATTTATATGATGCACCATTGTAGTGCCTAGTTTTGTTAGACTATTTCAGTGATAAACATATGTTGTTGTTTGAGGGAATTTGAATGCAAATGACCCAGTTTAATACTAGGAATTAAAACAACTTATATATATATATATATATATATATATATATATATATATTGATCGCTATGTCATGTTGGTTACTTAAGAATGAATGGATTTTTGTAGATAGATTTATATGATGCGTTATTATTGATTTTATAATGCATGAATGAAAGATATAAGTAACTTTCGTTACTTACAATAAATTGGTAGATGCTTTGACAATTTTCTAGTGTGACAGGAGCCCAAATGCGCAATGATATAAGTGGTGTCAATTTCACATGAATTCAAGTTTGAGTATAAACATGATATCAGGTGATATAATTTATTTGATTGATATTTGGATTAATTGTATAGTACAATTAATGCACATGGATTTCATGTGTGTAGGCACAAGATCATGATTTCCAATCAATCCACAAAAAGATGATGGGGTTGTATGGAAGAAAGTACCAATATGATTAGAACCTGGTTTACATGCAGCAGGTTGAAAAGTGAGAGAGGCTTTTATTTGCAAGAGGCATGTTGCCATGAGGGTAGGTAGCAGACTCGGTCACTCAGGAGGATTCACTGAGGGGCGCGCAATGAGGTGTTGGAATTATTCCTCAATAACCATGAGTCTCTCCATAGTGTGGATCGGACTAAGTTACACATCGTATCAGAGCAAGGTTCTAACTCTAGGACCTTGGGCTCATTGTTCTTTAAGTTATTTTTGTTTATTTTCTATGTAGTGTTTGGAAAATAATGCATGACTTATTCACCTTGCAAACTCAGGAAGCATGGATGCTAGGGGAAGAAGAGGAAGGAGAGGTAGAGGGGATAGGGGGCATAGTGCACCACCTCCTTTGTAGCCTTCGTCTCCACGTTCTCCACCATCAGTGGAAGAACCAACCCATATACCGATAGGTGAAGTAATGAATATGATGCGTAGATTCCAACGGATGTCTAATGCATTGATTAGTCAGCGAGACCAAGAGAATAAGATGCCTTATCACCTGCAGAAGGATCGTAGCAACCACTAGAGGAAAACACTCAAAGAGAACTTGAGAAAGTGAAATTTCTAGAATTTTGGCATGCACCTAATGGCATTGCAACCAAGGCATGGCTTGAGAACATGTCCATGTGCTTTGCATTACGCAATTATACTTCCAACATGAAATTGTGCATGGCTATATTGTAACTTAAGGGAATGCATTGCTATGGTGGAAGACCTTGTTTCTGCAGCTTGGGATTGAAATAACAGAGGTCTCTTAGGAAATATTTGAAGAGCATTTTCGTGAATGTTATCTATCTCAAGAGTTTATTGAAAGAGAATGAATTCAACTCCTTGTGACAAGGAGGTCGATCAGTCCCAGAGTATGAATCTAAATACATGGAACTGTTGATATATCGTCCACATTTGAGTACAGATAAGTTACGAGTTAATAAATTTGTGTATGGACTTAACTTCATCATCGGGGAAAAAGTATGTATTTTAATGCCATGTACCTTGCATGAATCAATGCAAAAATCTATCATAGCTGAGGAAGATCTTGTAGGAGGTGGGCAGTATCGACCACCTAGATCTTCAGGAGAAGTGGTACAGAGACCAGGAGTGCAATCAGCTAGTGCTTCATGACCAAAGACCGAACGTCGAGATTCATTTAAGAGTCCCACAACAGGGGGTCAAAGATATGCACCCAGAGGAAAGATACCACCATATAGGCCACCAGCAGTGAGGTCACAATATCAGAGTGGAAATCAAGTAGTGCAATTCCCCTAGTATAGTAATGGATCTGGTTTTACTCAATCGAGTGTCCAGAGGAAAGCCCCAAAAAGGGGGTGTTGGACTTGTGGAGAACCACATTTCCAAAGAGATTGTCTGCAAGCCAAGATAGATTCTAGTCAAGGAAAGGGACAGAATTTAGTTGAAAAATGGGAAATGCACACCAAATCCTTCCTGCAGTCAACAACCACCAAACAGAACATCAGCCCACCATGCTAGAGACGACAGGTAAAATAAATGGTATGAAATTATCTCTTTTAGAAGTCCCAGGAGAAATTGAAAGTTTTATTTCTTATGAAGCATTGTCTAAATGTAAGGTGATGGAAATAAAGAAAGATGATTTCGATGTAGTCGAAATGGCATCAGGTATTACTCAAGGAATAGGAGAATTGGTCAAGGATTGTGAAGTATACTTGGGTGTGTGTGCTACAAGGGTGTCCCTCTATGCTATGACATTATTATCTTATGATGTTATCTTAGGGATGGACAAGTTAGAAACCCATTATGTTGTGTTAGATTGTAAGGAGGAAAAGCTAATATTTATAGATGATTTCAGGCATAAGAGAATCCTAATAGGAACTAAAAGAGGGGTATCATTAAGGTTTATTTCAGCATTGCAATTGAAGAATAGCATGTGTAATGGATATGAGTTGTATAAAGTGGTAGTGATGAATAACAAGAAATAAACTATTGATGTAAGTCAACATCCCATACTATCCCAGTTTGCTAACGTATTCCCTGAACAATTACCAGGATTACCACCTAAGAGGGAGCTTGAGTTCACTATCGAACTTAAGCCAGGAATCAAACCTATATCTAGAGTACCCTATCATATGATGACACCAGAATTACAAGAATTGCAGATACAACTTCAAGAGCTTTTAGATTTAGGTTTCATTCACCCTAGCATATCACCTTGGGGAGCACCAATTCTATTCGTGAAGAAGAATGATGGTTCATGGATACTTTTCATTGACTATTGTTAATTGAATATTTAGCAACAATAAGGAATCAATATCCCTTACCAAGAATTAACGATCTATTTGATCAGATGAAGGGGGAAACAATATTTTCAAAAATAGATCTAAGTTCGAGATATGATCAAATGATAATTAGAGAAGAAGACGTACCAAAGACTGCATTTAAGACACGATATGGGCATTTCAAGTTTTTCATAGTACCATTTGGGTTAACGAATGCACCTGGAGTTTTCATGAACTTGATGAACAATGTATTCAGAGAGTACTTGGATAAATTTGTCTTATTTACTCAAGGATGCAAGAAGAGCACAAAGAGAATTTGGGACTTGTTTTGTAATGTTTGAGAGAGCACAAGCTATACGCTAAACTATCAAAGTGTTCCTTCCTCTAGTCAGAGATTCATTATTTAGGACATGTTATAACTGGGGATGGAATAGCAGTGGATCCTGCAAAGATAGAGGCCATTCTTTAATGGCCAGAACCGACAAATGTGCATGAGGTGCATAGTTTTATGGATTAGCAGGGTATTATAGAAGATTTGTAGAAGGATTCTCAAAAATTACAAGCCCAATTATAGAGTTACAGAAGAACAACAAGAATTTCATATGGACAGAATGATGTGAGGAAGCATTCATAAAAATTAAGCAGTTGTACACGACCTCCCCAGTTCCTAAGGTACCAGATATGGTTCAAAACTTATTAGTGTGTACAATGCATCAAAAGAAGGTCTAGGAGGTGTTTTGATGCAATAAGGTAGGGTGATAGCTTATTCTTCAAGGAAACTTAGACCTCATGATGAGAACTATGAAACACATGATTTATAGCTTGCTATTGTAGTTTATGATTTTCATTTATGGAGACATTATTTGGTAGGAAGGAAATTTGAGTTAAAGATAGATCACCATGGGTTACAATATATTTTTACCCAAAGTGACCTCAATGCTAGGCACAGGAGGTGGTCTAAATTAATGAGTGAATATGATTTTGAAATATCATACATCAAGGGGACAATGAATAAGGTGGTGGATGCTCTAAGTCGAAGGCCTCGTATCTTTTCCCTTAAAAAAAAATTACGGGGAAATATATTGAAATTACAATTGGAAAATGAGTGGTATAGAGAGGTTAAGACCGAGTTAGAAAATGAGCTAATGAAGAGCCCAAAGTATGAATGGTATGTGTTTGAGGAATATGGACTATTGTGGTATAACAAGAGAATTTATGTATCATCCAATGAAGAAGTTCAAGATTTGATCTTGTCAGAGGCTCATAGGGTTGTGTATATGGCTCATCATGTCATTAAGAAGATGTACGCAGATTTAAAACCATTATTTTATTGGAGCGGGATGAAGAAGGATATAGTTAGCTTTGTGGCAAGGTGCCTAGAATGTCAATTGGTCAAGGCTGAGCAGATGCATCTAGTGGGATTACTACAACCACATCTAATCCCAGAGTCAAAATGGGAAGTTATATCAATGGATTTTATAGTTGGGTTACCAATAACAACAAGAAGACATGACTCTATTTTTGTGGCCGTGGATACTTTAAGAAAGAGTGCGCATTTTGTACCTGTAAAGACTACCTATCAACCACCTGAGATTGCAAAGGTATTTATAAATGAAGTTGTGAGGTTACATGGTGTACCTCGCAATATAATTTTAGATAGAGGGTTAGTGTTCACTAGAATATTTTGGACAAGTTTCCAAGGAGATTTGGGGACACAACTAAGTTTCAGTACGATAGAGTCACCTTGAGACGGATGGCCAGATAGAAAGCGTGAACCAGATCTTGGAAGACATGTTACATATGTATGTGATGGATCAAGAAACGCATTCGGAAGAATATCTACCATTAGTTGAGTTTGCTTACAACAATAGTTATCAAAGCTCTATTAAGATGGCACCATTTGAATTTTTATATGGGAGGATGTGTAGAACCCCCTTGAGTTGGGATCGTCTAGAAGATAGAGTCCTTGTAGGGCTAGAATTGATTCAAGAGATGGAAGAACATATGACAACTATTTGTGCATGGTTAAAGGAAGCATGGGATAGAGAAAAGAGTTATGCAGATGCTCATAGAATCGATCAGAGTTATGAAGTAGGTGATAAAGTATTCCTACGGGTCAGTCCACAAAAGAGCTCAATTAAATTTGGGAAAGGAGCTAAATTTTCACCATGATTTGTAAGACCATTGATGATACTCGAGAAGTTGGGACCGGTTTCCTATTGTTTTGCATTGCCATCATCGTTGAGTTATATGCATAATGTTTTTCATGTTTCTTTTTTGCGTCATTATATTTCAGATCCTTCTCATGTTATAAATTTGAGTAACTTGTAGATATTAGATGATGGGGTCTTGATGGATGAACCGATCTATATACTAGACCGACGAACTCGACAGCTTCAACGTCAATTAGTCAACCAGGTAAAACTCCAGTGGGATTGCTATAGTTCCAACTCAAATACTTGGGGGGATGCATCCAAAATGCACCATCGATTTCCTTACTTGTTTTGAAAACTTCGGGATGAAGTTTCTTGAAGAGGGTGTGTATGTAGGGCCCCATTTTGTTAGACTTTTTTTATTACTAAACTATATTATTGTTTGAGGGAATTTTTCCACAAATGACCCGGTTAAATTTCATAATCTGAAACAATATATATATGTATGTTCTTTTATTATGATGATGCATTTGGTTACTCACATATAAATGGAATTTTATAAATATATTTATATGATGCACCATTGTAGTGCCTAGTTTTGTGAGACTATTTCAGTGCTAAAAATATGTTTTTGTTTGAGGGCATTTGAGTGCAAATGACCCGGTTTAATACTAGGAATTAAAACAACATACATACATACATACATACATACATACATATATATATTGCTATGCAATCTTGGTTACTTAAGAATGAATGGATTTTTGTAGATAGATTTATATGATGCGATATTATTAATTTTATAATGCATGAATGGAAGATATAAGTAACTTTCATTGCTTACATATATTGGTAGATGCTTTGACAATTTTCCAGTGTGACAAGGGCCCAAATGCGCAATGATACAAGTGGTGTCAATGCTGCATGAATTCTAGTTGGAATATAAACACGATATCAGGTGATATAATTTATTTAATTGATATTTCGATTAATTGTATAGTACAATTAATGCACATGGATTTCATGTGTGCATGCACATGATCATGATTTCCAATCGATCCACAAAAGGATGATGGGGTTGTATGGAAGAAAGTACCAATATGATTATCACCTATTTTCCATGTGGCAGGTTGAAAAGTGAGAGAGGATTTTACTTGCAAGAGGCATGTTGCTATGAGGGCAGGTCACAGACTCTGTCACTCACGAGAATTAACCGTAGGGGAGCACAATGAGGTGTTTTCCTTATTCCTCAGTAACCATGAGTCTCTCCACAACGTGGATTGTCATGAGTTAACATGGTATCATCCATCGTACTAAATCCCCACCACGAAAATTGGGTTATTTGAAGGGCATGAGGATGGTCATGGTATCTTTGATATCACCAGGATAAACAAATGAAATTATTAAACTATAAAGTTGTAAATATGTAATAACTAAATAATAATTTCATGAGTTGGAAATAAAGTAATGGAAATTGCACCATTATGGAAAAAAAATCATATACAAAATAAAATAAGATAAAGTCAATTCTAATTGGAAACACAAATGCACACACACACAAAATATGAGACCAAAAGAAAAAATCTAGGAATCATATAAATGAAAAATTAGGAACAATTAAGGAAATAAATCCTAAATTAACAGATTACATAAATGCATATGACATTGCATAAATGCACATGACAGAAAATTTGTTGAAATATAATAAATATGAATTCAAAATAAGATTAAATAAAATGATTTTACATTATAAAGAAAAACAAAAAGAATTTCAGAAAGGATAAAATAAATGAGCAGGGTTTGGGCACACAGAGGATGCTAGCCCTAATATTGGATGGATGAAATAATGCCGAGGGAATTCGAAGGTGACTGTGGAGAGTTTGGTTCATCAGTGTGTGAACGGGGCTGGGAGGCCCCTTACTGAAACTACACACTCTGATCGTGCTAAGAATATTTCATCCTGCAACCCCATTCAACTCGGGGGTCCTTGGGTAAGGAGAGTACCCATGGAATGGTAGGGAGGTCAACAGGTGGATCTCTTGTGATTGGTAACTGATCGACATTCATGGGAACCCGATGGAGATCATGGTGTGGAAACCCCATAAAGAACTTGGAATGAGTCTGCACAGAGAAAATCAGTTTTTTTTTATGCATTGTCAATTGTTATCATAGATTCGTTGTTAAAAAAACATTTATTATAGACCTGTGCTTTTCCTTTTTCTGCATGAAGAAAATGACAATGTCTGTAGACCGATGTTTTCCCTTTTTGCATGAAGCAAATAATAATTCCTATAGATCCGTGTTTTCTTTATGTTGAGCATTCATTAAAGGTACATGAAATGGGTATTTACATTTTATTATAGAACCATGTATGCATTTTATTATAGATTAGTATTATTTATAATAAGGCTCAATAAAATTGGTACTCATTTATCCCTTCAAGGTAATCTAGCAAGATCCATCTCTCTGGTTGAGTAATTGATAGCTTGACTTTCAGGCTGGTAGATTTCAGAGTTATCAGTTGATGTTTTAATGCTGTGAGGTGGTGGTGCTGTAATGTCCCCAAAAATTGAAAATAAAAATAAAAATTTATTAGTCTAGTAAAAACTACCTATGTTGGACATTATTGAACTTGCGGAATATAACATACACTAAGTGTACCACTGTTTCATCATAACTTGTTCTTACGTTCTACCTTCTTACTTTCGATTTTGATTATTACTGTGTTTTACATTATGGTGTCGTAATGCTGATTACTAAGCTATTATTATGTTTATACACTGATGTGTATGTGTAGTTACTTTGATCATGTACTTCTTTAATTACAGCGGGTGCTTACTTATTATTTACATGGTTCTAACTTAACTTTGTTCTTGGAACCAAAGTGGGTGGAGTGGCGGGAATAGTTCTCCCATGTAACTACCTGAGAGGTAAAGCTTCTACTTGTCTTGTGGGCTTACTTAGTTTAGTTTGAACTAAGGCACTTCTTCCTCTTTATGTACAGATTATACTTTACGATGAAAACTTGTTACTAAGTACTTGGATGTTTGATTATTAATACACCTATGGTTGTTATTACTATGTCTTATAGACTCAGGTTAGTGGCAAGGTAATTACCATGTTTAATATTTATAGTGTGATTATTATCGACTGTTCATATCCTAGCATTTGTATTACACATTTATTTTATTAAAAGTGTTGACATATCTTTTTATTATTCTTGGCAGGTTTATAAACTTTGGCTAAAGACCCATTATTGACTCTATAAATAACAATATTACCATGGAATATTTCATATGCCATGGTCCTTGGCTTAGAGCCTAAATTATGTGATGCATATATTAATTATACCTTGTATTGACTTAGGGGTGGACAAATTATAACATGGTTCATGGGGTTTAATAACTTTGCAATGAATGGAGGTAATCGATATTGAATCGATTACAAACTATAGATAAGTGGGTTTTAGAGTTGATAATAGGCAACAGTCTGGAACCATTAATGCGTGTTAGAGAATGTGGAAGCCCAACATAGGTTTTGGCTCCACGATGGGCTTGGTCATTTCATTATGTTTGGTGTTTGCTCTCGGCTCTATGCAATGTGTGAAGGAGACTTCTAGGATAACGAAGGTATGGTGTCTTTTGGTTTCACAACATTTTTATTTTTTTGTTTCTTACTATGGATATCATACTTCTCATCCATCTAATCATTTTGTCGTTGCAGGTGACAGGGATGGTGAGAAGATGCATGGTTCGTAGCGCGACTGCAAGCCATGGGATAACATTACCATTATGGTAAGCCTACTAACAAGTCGTTACTCACCACCTCTTGGATTTAAGACTAGGTTTTAACTTGTTTTGGTTGGGGTTTAAGTTATGGGAAATTCGTTGTCCTTCGGGTCTAAGTTTAAAAAGACTTGGGTTTTTGTAATTATTATGATGTTTAGCTGTGAAGCAAAACTTGGTGCCTTGGTAGGCTCTGTGTATAATTTTGTTTACTGTTTGAAGATGTAAACTGGCCATGGTAGCACCATTGCTTGCAATGGTGCAAGGCCATAAGTAGTTAACTGTGTAAATTATGTTAATGTAATAAAACAATGGGTTGTGAATACATTGTGCATTTATGATTGCAACGTTTATTAAAACTGGACTGTGTATATTTTTCATTTTTTATAAGTGTTAGGTTTATTATGATGCTGTGTTTTAATCCTTGTTTATTATTTATATGGAATTTTCCTTCGTTGATTGTAATGGTTACAATGAGGACCTCCCTGTCAGTGAGTTGGCTTTGGGGCCACGCCTTACATGGTGTCGGTACTCTCCATCATGGCTGCGATAGCGTATAGGATTTAGATTTTACAGTTAGTGTTAAAAATGTGTAATGTGGAAAGGTAAATAAACTGTGGGTGTAAACCCTGCATTGGCAGAGTTGCTGTAGATTTCGTTGTTGGAAGGGCTTAGACATTTAAGGGTTTATTTTTAGTCAACCGTGTGTTTGTTTATAGCGGTCATGGCCATGGAATACGACGTATTTGATATTGAGGGTCCTACGACCTCTGTGTAATTAATTGGTTATTAAATACGACCTACGTGTGAACATAGCACAACGTGGTCTTGCAAATAACTCTACAGGATTCGATCCTAGTCATTGTAATGAGAAGGGGTTTATTATTTGTATTGATTTCGATTTGAGAAAACTGTGTGTCCATAGGATTTGATCTTGCAACCTGATTCCACTTACATGATTCTTTATTTAATTACTGTAATGTTACTTTGGTTATTGTTTATATGATTGATGTGAGTATTATTAGATGGGACTAGATCATAGACCAACGAATGGTCTCGATACTTGCTCTCTTTATTTGATTACGATAATGTTTATTTAAATGGAAATGAATAGGTATTTAGCGTACATTTATTTATGCAGACCTTGAAAGTTCTTCGCTGGTTTTTATCTTAGATTTAGTATGGGATATTTATAATTGGTGCTTAGATGTAAATATTATGTTGGTATATTAGATTTATAACTCTATTCCATAAATATTAGTGTGTGTATATATATATATATATATATTCCAATAGTATACTGGTTATATACTAATAGTATACTGGTTAGTTTCTTGTTATTCTAATTAGATGACGCTAAAAGTAATTTTAAGTTTTAGATGAAGCTTTAGATATGAACTAGTGCTCATTTAAACATGGCTCTAGTGACAAATGAAATCTTTCAATAGAGTAAATAGGCCAAGAACATCTGTGTAATAGATATGAAATAAAACCTAGTTTGTAGGAAACACAGTTTAAGCAGTAAAGATAATACAAAAGTAAAACTAAGGTCAAAAAACCTGGATAAATATGTATACATGAATTAAGTTTACAGAAGTGAATAAGATGAACACACCTTGGATAAATCTAGCATAGGAAAGAAATTACAGCCTAGGGTTATGATTTAAAATGTAAACCCTCGAATATTTAAATAGAAGACAAACTCGTAGGGTTAGAAAATATAATGTAAACATTTACCTCATTTATCCAGAATTTATTCTAGTAAATGAAATAAGCATTCTAGGATCTCATACCTATAAATTGAATTTCCTTTAATGGCTGAAACCTACACACTCAAATAACCAACATTAATAATTCATAACCAGACTCTGACCTCTGTATTAGATTACTGAATCACTTGGGAACTACCACGTTCCATCCAACCATAACTCGGAACCGTTCCTCGTTTCAATCTAGATTCCTCTAGCTAGTTCCAACGTGCAAGTAGATTATATCTCCTAAGGTAAGGTTTCCTAGATGGTATATCAAGTTTGGATCGGTTCTCCTTTTTTCCTTCAGGAAAATGTTTTCCAAGAATTCACTTGAGAAATAAACAGGCATAATAATGACTCCAAAACATAGATAAGAACCCCAAGCCTTTCCTTGGATTGAGACTTTATAGACATACTTTTCAGCCAAAGGGGCAGTTAAATCAAGAATCCTTGATTTCTTGAATTAACCCTTTTTAATTAATTTGGGTAATTTTTAATATTTAAACTTAGGAACTTTTAACTAGTTCCTAATTTATTCTTTTCTAGACATTATACTATTGACTATCTTTTCTTTCCTTGTTTCATCATTAATATTATTACTATATTTATTCTTTATACATACCATGTATAAAATACATAATAATATAACATTTATTAACATTTGTCTTTGGGCATCATAAATCGTGATCCATAGACTTATGACACTACTTAATTAAGGTCAAATAGGTAGATGGTTAAGTCTACTAGGCTAGGCAAATCTAAACATCCTTACATGTTGGATTCCCTCGTATAACTTGGTAGTTCTTTAGTACTTTATGAAAATACATAAATTCAAAATTTCATTTAATCATTTATAAATAAGTGAGATGAGATCAATATTTTCCTACAGTTGTTTTCACTTGAAAATCATTAATTCTTTTCAGTAACTCCTAGTGCTTACCAGAGCCCATACTCGACACTAAATATAGGGAGTTACAAACTTAGTGCGATTCCATATCTCTTCGCTCAACACTAATGCTAGGATGTACTTGTACGATCGACCTAGGGATACAATGGCCAAGGATCCAATGTTCCAGAGCTTATTCACAACATCAACATGGAAGGCTCCAGGGCTTATTCCCAACACTTCCAATTATCTTTTCATGTGTTCCAGAGCTTCTTGCTCAACACAAATGTAAGTACTCATGTGCTCCGAAGCTTCTCGCTCAACAAAAAATATTAATTACCCATGTGCTCCAGAGCTCCTTGATGAACACAAAGCATCTCATCAATCATGTCCTTCAAGGTCCACGCCCAACAAAAACAAGCATATATATATCATCAACAATTGGCTTACGCCCAATATATAAAACAAATCATCATGTTCATATGCAGTGGGGTCTTCGACCCAATATATCAAAATAAAACATGAAGACAACATCATAATCATAGGGCCCATGCCTATAAGTGTTTGGTCCAAAATTTGAGATATTACATCCCTCCCCGCTTAGTACAACACCATCCCTGGTCTTCTAGGGACTCTGAATGAAATCATGAAACAAGGCAGGGTAATCCTTTCTCATGGTGGCTTCATTCTCCCAAGTAGCCTCATTGGCCTCAAATTTCTCCCATAGCACTTTCAACTGGACTATGGTGCGCTTCCTGAGCTGCACCTCTCTCTTGTTCAGTATATGAAGAGGTTCAAGGGAAAACTCTCCTTCAGGTTCCACCTATAATAAGGACCAATCAATTACATGTTTAGTATCATAAACATATTTCTTTAACAAAGATGCATTGAAAACATTATGGAATCTTACATGCATAGGTAACACTAGCTCATATGCCACTTGCCCCTTCTTGGCCAGTATTTCAAAGGGTCCACAAAATCTAGGTGCTAACTTACCACACCTATCCAAGCTCAACGAGATTTGTTTTGCTTATAATTTCAAGTAGACATGATCATCTATTTGATAGTCTTAATCTTTTCTTTTCTTATCCGTGTATATTTTCTAGCGGTCTTGTGCATCTTTAAGGTTCACCTGGACCTTGGTAACTAACTGTTCCAAGTCCTTTAACAAATCAGGCCCTAACATGAGCTGATCCACTGGGATATCCCATGTAGCTGGTGTCCTACACTTATGTCCATAGATTAGCTCAAAGGGACTCATCTTGGTGGAAGCCTGATATCCGTTGTTATACACAAACTCTGCAAGATGTAGGTAGTCTTCCCACTTGGTGGGGTTGTTCATGACATGCATCTTAAGCATATCCTCAACAATATGGTTTACTCTTTTTTTCTTCCTATCTGTCTGAGGGTGATAAGAAGTGCTAAAGTTCAACTGCATCTCTAATCTGGAGAATAAATATCTCCAAACGTTTCCTGTAAACTTGACATCTCGATCCGAGATGATTGCCTTGGGTATCCTGTGTAATCTAAATATCTCCTTCAAGAATATATCACCAATGTTCACTGCCATGTAGGTTGACTTCACAGGAATGAAGTGTGCTTCTTTTGACAACTTGTCAATTACTACAAAAATAGAATCATTTTTATTCTTAATTTTCGGTAGAACGGTGATAAAATCCATATTAATGACCTCCCACTTTCATTCCGGAATGGGTAACGGTTGTAGTAATCCCAAAGGATGCTGATTCTCAACTTTGACTAGCTAACATTCCTAACATTTCGCGATAAATATCGCAATGTTGGCATTTAACTTAGGCCAGAAAAAGTGTCTCTTGACGGCGGATATCATCTTTTGATATCCCGGGTACCCTAAGTAGGGTGCCCGATAGAATTTCGTGAGGATGCTGGACCAAATGTCCCCTCCTTCTGGAATGTACAATCTCTCCTTGGACCATAGAAGTCCTGATTCATCTACCTTGTGTTCTTTTTGTTGTTGAAACAACTTGTCCTCTTGGACTTTCTTGAGGATTTATACATATAAAGGGTCAACTTTGTTGGCTTTTTTAATCCTCTCATGCAAATATACATCGGTTTGACTTAAAGTCACCTCATATGTCATATGAGTCCATCAGCTCAAAGCATCAACAACCTTGTTCTCCTTGCCCTTAATATGCTTTAGCTCAAAATGGTACTCACTAAGGAAATCCAACCATCTGGCTTGCCTTGCATTCAGATCTAGTTGATCAAATAAATACTTCAAACTCATATTGTCTGTCTTCAGAAGGAACTTCCTTCCTATGAGGTAGTGCCTCCACATCTTCAAAACGTGGATGATGGCCGCTAACTCAAGGTCATACATGCAATAGTTCTCCTCAGGCTCTGTTAACTTTCGTGATTAATAATAGGTCACATGATTGTTCTGCAACAGGACTCTTCTAAGTCCTTCCTTGCTTGCATCTATGCAAACAACGAAATCCCCATAAAGATCCGCAATTCGTAGTATCGATGCAATCATCAAAAGTTGCTTAAACTTTTGAAAAATTTCCTCACACTTGGTCGTCCATAAGAACTTATTTTATTTCTTATGCAAATCGGTCATGGGGCAAGCGATTCTCAAGAATTTCTGAATGAAATTTCAATAATATCTGGCTAATCCCTAAAAAAAACCTAATGTCAGTGACACTAGTAGGGGTAGGCCAAGTCTTTATGGCTCTAATCTTTTTCAATTCAACAGCTATCCCTGTCTCGGAGCTAATGTGAGCTAAGTACTGTATCTATGGTTTGTAAAAATCAAATTTACTAAACTTAGCGTAAATATGGTGTTCTCGTAACACTCATAGTACTATACGAAGGTGCTCTTTGTGTTCCTCTTTATTCTTGGAATAAACTAGGATATAGTCTATAAATACCAAAACAAACTTATCCATATATTTTTTGAATATGTTGTTAATCATACACATAAAGTTCGTGGGTGCATTGGTAAACCTGAATGACATCACTACAAAATCCTAGTGCTTGTACCTTGTACAAAATGTGGTTTTGTGAATATCCTCATCATGAATCCGTACCTGATGGTACCCTGATCATAGGTCAATCTTTGAAAATATTTCAGCTCCTCCCACCTGATCGAATAAGTCATCGATCCTAGGGAGTGGGTATCGGTTCTTGATAGTTATTTTGTTCAACTGACGGTAATTGATGCACATCCGCATCGTACCATCCTTCTTCTTTACGAATAGTATTGGTGCTCCTCAAGGGGACACACTAGGTCGGATATACCCTTTCTCTATCAACTCTTGCAACTGCAGTTTGAGTTCCTTCAATTATGGTGCACTCATGCGGTAAGGGCCTTTGGAAGCCAGAACTGATCCTAGTGTTAGTTCGATGGAAAAGTATAGGTATCATTTCAAAGTTAATCTTGAGATTTCCATGGGAAACACATTGTTTTATTCTTCAAGAATGGGAAAATCCTCTATGCGTTGTTATCTCTTTGACACTATGTTCTGGATGTTTACTGCAAACAACTTGCAGCATTTCCTAATGCATTTCTTCGCTTGTAAGGAAAATATTTTTTTTTACGGAAACATTCTTTGGAATGCCTTGAAACTTTAGTTGGTTCACTTGTCTATCTGTACACAAGATTGACTTGTGTAAGCAATCGAGCATGACATGGTGGTGTTCCAACCAATCCATGCTGATAAGTATATTGTACGATCCTAAGGGTAGGATGTTCAAGTTTACTTTTGTTGAAAAACTATTCAAGTTTATATCGCAATATTTAACTATTTCTGAAACTTTCTGTTTCGTACCTGTGGCTAACTAGACCAGCCAAGGTTTATCATGTTTTATTTTGCCTCACTTCCATACATCAACAATTTTAGGCAAAACATAGCTCCGGTAAGCACCGGGATCAATAAGTATTGAAATAGAAGTGTTCAAGATCTTACCTTGTATCTCAACCATGGTAGCTTGATGGTATTCCTGTCAGCCATCCAAAGCTGCATAAATCCACGGTGTTCCAGCTAGGTCCTCTATGGTTGGTTCTTCTTGTAAGTTGTGTAAGACCCCACTGGTCTTGTTCTTACAATCTCGGGAATAATGAGGCCCATTGCATTTCCAACACTTGATCTGTAGTGGGGTAGCATTGGCTCCACTTACTACTGGCTTGTTAACATTAGGATCTGGTACATATGGCTTTGTACCATATTTGTTGAATTTTTTTTTTGCTGAAAAACTATTATTCTATTTTCTGTATGGATGTGGGTTAAACCCAGGTTTGCGGTTATCAGAAAAGTTCTTAGACTTGTCTCTGTTTCGGTTCATGTTCTCTTGCCTTAGTTGTCCATGCTCATAATAGAGCCTAGATTTTTGCAATATGGTATCCAAAGTTTTTGGCATGTCAAATTCAATCCTTTCCCGAAAGTTAGGAGGAAGAAATCCTAAAAACTGTTGGATTTTTACCTTTTCCTTCTTAATGTATGGTACATAATGTAACAAATCTAGAAATCTATTAATAAAAGCGTCCATAGTCATGGATCCCATAAGTAGCTCGTGAAACTCTTTCACCTTTCTGTCAAAGAAATTTTTCGACATATATTTCTCTTGGAAGATTTTCTAGAAGTTATCCCAGCATATTTCTCTTAGCTTATCTTTCTTGGTGTGTTTCAACTCTCTCCACCATCTCGCTGCTTTGCCATCCAAATTATAGATGGCAAGCTAAGCCTTCATCTCACTTGAGTAGTTATGAACTTGGAAATATTTGCTCATTCCCAACATCCACTCCTCAGATTTCTCCCCAGTGTTTACTTCACCTTCATAGGTAAAGGCTCTTATTTTTATAAATCCCCCCTAAATACTTTCATCGCTTATTTGTTTCTTTATGCATGGAGAAAGAGATTCATCACTAGAATGACTGTGATGATCTCCTTTCGGTGCTTCAGGGGTACATTCCTCTTTTTATTCTTCTCTTGGGATGCTAGCCTATTTATGGTAAGGTTCTCTTTTGGATCTATTTGTGGACTGAGTAGGTTTCCCCTGCAGGCTTCCTCCCATCATATTTCTCAGTAATGATTCATTAATGGCTTGTTGTTCTTTTCTTTCATTAAGACTATCTTCTCTAAAACTTTGCAATTTTGCTTGAAGACAATGTATGGTCTTAAAAATATCAGAATTTAATTGCACCACCAGGTCTGCTTCTTGGGTGGGGGTGTTCATCTTTCCTTGCCGGCTGTTGTCTTATTCAGTGTTCATGATATGAACTGTTCTATAAAAATTCCTGTAATTGCAAAATTTTTAATAACAGGAAAATTTATGTTAGTTAACTATAAAATTTAAAACATACTTTATTTTCTTTGTAACGAATGTTTGGTGCACCCATTGGTCTCGTAGTGTTGAAACTGGGCTCTGATACCACTTGTAGTGTCCCCAAAAAATGAAAATATTTTTTTTTTATTAGGATAGTAAAAACTACCTATGTTAGACATTATTGAACTGACGGAATATAACGTACACTAAGTGTACCACTGTTTCATAGTAAGTTGTTCTTACGTTCTACCTTCTTACTTTCAGTTATGATTATTATTGTGTTCTACATTATGGTGTCGTAATGTTGACTACTAAGCTATTCTTATATTTAGACACTGATGTGTATGTGTAGTTACTTTGATTATGTACTTCTTTAATTTCAGCGGGTGTTTACTTATTATTTACATGCTTCTAACTTAAATTTGTTCTTGGAACCAAAGCAGGTGGAGTGGCGGGACTAGTTCTCCCATGTAGCTACCTGAGAGGTAAATTTTCTACTTGTCTAGCGGGCTTACATAGTTCAGTTTGAACTAAGGAACTTCTTCCTCTTTATGTGCAGATTATACTTTTCGACAACAACTTGTTACTGAGTACTTGGATGTTTGATTATTAATACACCTACTGGTTGTTATTATATACTCAAGTTAGTGGCAAGGTAATTACCACGTTTAATATTTATAGTGTGATTATTATCGACTATTCATATCCTAGCATTTGTATTACACATTTATTTTATTAAAAGTATTAACATATATTTTTATTATTCTTGGCATGTTTATAAACTTTGGCTAAAGACTAATTCTTGACTCTATAAATAAAAATATTCCCATGGCATATTTCATATGCCATGGTCCTTGGCTTAGAGCCTAAGGAAAATGATAAGCAATGGTTTAAGGCTTAGAGCCTAAAGTATGCGATGCATATATTACTTATACCTTGTATTGACTTAGGGGTGGAAAAATTATAACATGGTTCATGGGGTTTAATAAATTTGCAAAGAATGGAGGCAATTGATATTGAATCTATTAAAAACTATAGAGAAGTGGGTTTTAGAGTTGATAATGGGAAACAGTCTGGCACCATTAATGCATGTTGGATAATGTGGCAGCCCAACATAGGGTTTGGCTCCACTATGGGCTTGGTCATTTCGTTCTGTTTGTTGTTTGCTTTCGACTCTGCATAGTGTGTGAAGGTGACTTCCAGGATAACAAAGGTATGGTGTCGTTTGGTTTCACGACATTGTTGTTTGTTTGTTTCTCACCATGGATATCATACTTCTTATCCATCAAATCGTTTTATGGTTGCAAGTGATAGGGATGGTGAGAAGATGTATGGTTCGTAGCATGACTGCGAGCCATGATCTAGCATTACCATTATGGTAAGCCTGGTAACAAGTTGTTACTCACCACCTCTTGGCTTTAAGACAGGGTTTTAACTTGACGTGGTTGGGGTTTAAGTTATGGGAAATTCGTTGGCGTTCGGGTCTAAGTTTAAAAAGACTTGGGTTTTTGTAATTATTATGATGTTTAGTCGTGAAGTTAAACTTGGTGCCTTGGCAGGATTTGTGTATAATTTTGTTTATTGTTTCAAGATGTAAACTAACCATGGAAGTACCATTTCTTGCAATGGTGCAAGGCCGTAAGTAGATGACTGTGTAAATTATGTTAATGTAATAAAACAATGGGTTGTGAATACATGCTACGTTTATGATTGCAACGATTATTAAAACTAAATTGTGTATATTTTTGATTTGTTATAAGTGTTGGGTTTATTATAATGCTGAATTTTAATCCTAGGTTATTATTTATATGCCATTTTCCTTTTTTGATTGTAATGGTTGCAATGAGGACCTCTGGTGCATGGGTGAAGTGTGAAACCTGTTAATGCAGAGTTGTCTTTGAAAACTGTCACTCCTTTTAACTCTTTCCATAAAAAAACAAGACAAAATGCTTAAGCTAATGGGAGACGCATTCTTATTATATATTTTCTTAACTCCCTTGATATCCACCGTAGCTGCTCCTAAAACTGCCTGATAATGTTAGCATGGAGTGGAGATGCCACAAACTTAGCCAATTAGTTTTCAAAACACAAATATAACTTGACAGTTTCAAGATTCTTCAGATCTACGCCGTTGGCTTTGAGATATGAAAAATGTATAATTTATGGCTGTTTAAAGACGATTTCCTTACAATTTATCACACACTGAATAAATAATTTAAAATTCCAGGTTTCCAGACTTCTTCTCAGCTCCCATAATCTTTGCCAGAAACCCACGTTTTTCTTTCCTCTACAAATTCCTACAATTTCTCATGAACTACACAAAATTCCAATTAAAATCCAATAGATTCACACAATGTAAATGAGTAACACATTCTTTTGATAGATTTCAAGATTTCAACTAATACACAGAGGATTCAAATTCAATGAATGCAAAAAAATCCATCTCAGTTCAAATAGACCTTCCGAGCTTGAACTATGGTCTACAACCTCGATTACAGAGAGAAAAGTGCCACCTTCTTTTGGTCTCTGCTCTAGAAAACCTCTATCCCGAGCTGCTGTGAGAAACATCTGTTCCAAGCTCTCTTTTTTTTCTCTCGACCTCCTTCCCCAAAACTATCCAAAAAAAAACCTCCCTCGTTCTCAATATTCCAAGCTCTTTCATCTTTGCCCCCAACTAGTAGTTTATTACATAACTAAAATCAGTTTTCTTTTAAGATCCGTGAAAACAGGATTTAAAAACTAACTAAACCATGACTCATTTTTTTCCCTATGATTTTGTAAAACTCAACTACATCTACCCTTATCTTATTTCTGTTACAAATGAAGGATCAGGCCTTCTTTTTTTTCATTTGACTCCTATTCTAATAAAAAAACAAAAATGACAAAGAAGAGACCCAACTCTCTTCTAGAAAATCCTGTTTTTGTCTTATTCAAGTTCTTTATCTCTACTATTTATCTTATGCTCCTGCTTCAAACTCCTCAAGTGAGGAAAAAATTCATGAACTCCTCCTCATGAGTTCTTCCACAGTTCTGCCACTTTTCTGTATGAGTGCAGTAGTCACCTAGGTAGCATCTTCAAGTGGCTGATTCTTCCATTTGATTAGATACTCATAGTATTCCTATTGTCTAGTTTTCTTCAGCACTCTAGTGTCCAAGATCTTCTCCATTTCCAACTTTGGTACATCAGGGTTCTGTTTCTGCCATTCCACTTTTTGTCCTGTATCCAATTCATTGGTTGATGAAGTTTCAGCCTCTTGATAGGGATACAAATCTGCACCATTGAAGATAGGTGATATGCCCATATCACTTGGAAGTTCAATTTCATAAGCATTGGCTGAAAACTTCCTCAAGATTCGATAAGGTCCAATCTTCTTAAGCTTTAATTTATTATTGGTGCCTCTAGGGAACCATTCTTTCTTTAGGTATGCCAATACCAAGTCACCTTCTTCAAAATTTACTTCTCTCCTCTTCAAGTCTGCCCTCTGTTTATATTTTATATTATTTTGCTGCAATTGCTCTTTAACTTGTTCATGCAACAATTTCATGTCTGCAGCAAAATCCTCTGCATCTGCACTCCTTTTCTCCATCATCCCCAAGTCTCTGAGCTCAAACACTCCTCTTGGATTTATACCATAAACAATATGAAAAGGACTTAGGATTGTACTTCTATTAGGTGAGTCATTGTATGCAAACTCATCCTATGGTAAAGCTAGATCCATGTTCACTAACCAAACTTCTCAAAATATTACCCAAACTTCTGTTTGTAACTTCAGTTTGTCCATCTGTCTGAGGATGGTAAGCTGAGCTAAAATTAAGGTCTGTTCCCAACTTCTTCCATAAATTCCTCCAGAAATGTCCAACAAATTTAGTATCTCTATCAGAGACTATACTCATAGGAAGACCATGAAGTCTTACTATCTCTTTGAAAAATAGATTTGTAATGAGAGTGGCATCAGTAGTTTTTGTGCAAGGAATAAAGTGTGCCATCTTTGAAAATCTATCAACCATAACAAATATAGAGTCATTACCTCTCTGTGTTCTTGGAAATCCTAGAACAAAATCCATACTTACAGCATCCCAATGCTTCTTTGGAATAGGTAATGGTTGATACAACCCAGTATTTTGCTGCCTCCCTTTTGCATGCTGACAGATTTGACATTTCCCAACAAAATTTTGTACATCTGCTCTCATTCCTAGGCAATAGTAAAAATTACTTAATTGGGCATAGGTTTTGTCATTTCCAAAATGACTAGCAAGTCCTCCACTATGCTTTTCCTTCAATAAATTCTCCCTCATTTCCCTTGAACAGTAGTCCTTCTTGTATCATGAAGTCTATCCATGGGCTTCTATCTCTGAGTACTTGGTTCTGACAAGCTTCATATGCTTCTTTGAAATCAGCATCTTCTTCATACATGTCCTTCAAATGTTCTAATCCAAGAACATTCACTTGGACTTCCTGCAAAACTAGGCATCTTCTGCTCAATGCATCTGCAACTTTATTAGAACCTCCACTTATATGCTTTAAAACAAAAGTCAATTCTGCATAAATTCAACCCATTTAGCATGTTTTTTATTTAAATTTTCTTGCTTAGTTATAAATTGCAAAGCATGATTGTCAGAATATAGAATGAATTCCCTTGGCATAAGGTAATGCCTCCACTTTTTTAGAGCTTGAATTACTGCATAGAATTCTTTATCATAGGTGGAATATTTCTATTTTTCTTAATTCAATTTCTCACTGAAATATGCAACTGGTTTGTCATCTTGACTCGGCACTCCTCCAATGGCATATCCACTAGCATCACACCTAACAAATAATATTTTTATGAAATATGGGAGAGCTAAAACAAGCTTCTCAGTGATCTTCTATTTCAATAATTTAAAACCTTTCTCTGCTGCAACAGTCCATTTGAATGGTTGTTTTTCTTTCTTCGCTGTGTCCAGGATTGGAGCACATATTCCACTAAAATTCTTGATGAAATTTCTATAAAAACTTGCCAATCCATGAAAGCTTCTTACCTCAAATATATTCCTTGGAGATGGCCAATCTGTAATTGCTTTTACTTTCTCGGGGTCCATCTTTAGTCTTTCTTGTGAAATTACAAAGCCTAAGTAAACCAGCTCCTTCTTCATATTTATTAGGAGTTTTTCATCATGCAATTTGTTTAAAACCAGATTCAAGTGCCTAATATGCTCTTCTTTTGTCTTGCTGAAAACAAAAATATCATCCAAATTTACTATGAAAAACTTTCCTATAAATTCTTTAAGTACTTCGTTCATCAATCTCATAAAAGTACTAGGTGCATTAGTCAAACCAAAAGGCATAACTTACCATTCATATAACCCCGTATTTGTTTTGAAAGTTGTCTTTCACTCAGCACCTTCCCTCATTCTTATCTAATGATATCCACTTTTCAAATCTAATTTAGAGAAATAGTTTGAACCACTCAAGCAATCCATTAAATCATCCATCCTAGGTAAAGGAAATCTATACCTGATGGTGATCTTGTTTATGGCTTTAGAATCCGTACACATCCTCCATTCTCTTCCTTTTTTTGGACTCAACACTATGGGTACAACACAAGAACTTAAACTCTCTTTGACCAATCCTTTATCCAATAGTTCTTGTACTTGTCTGCTGATCTCTGCATTCTCTGCTGGAATCATTCTGTAAGCTGCTTTGTTTGGAAAGCTAGCTCCAAGAATCAAATCTATGTGATTGCTGATACTTCTTACAGGTTGCAATTCATTTGGCAAATCATCCACAATTATGTCTACATACTCCTCTAATAATTTCTGAATTTCAGCAGGCAATTCATCTATTCTAGTGTCGGTTATAGCAGTCCTAGGTTTACCAACAATAGAAAAACTTACCTCTTCCTCTTGCAGCTGTTCCAGAAATTCTTTCTCCTTGACCAATAATACCTTTGGGCTGGTTTGCTCCTCTGTCTTCTCTTCCTTTAGAGGAACAAGAGTATGTCTTTTTCCTTCTTTCTCCAGGACAAAAGTATTCTCTTTGCCATTATACATCACATTCCTATCATACTGTCATGGTCTACCCAACAGTACATGACACACATCCACTGGTATCACATCACATATGACTTGATCTTTGTAATACCCAATTTGGAAATCAACTTTGCACTGCTCATTGACAAATACTTGGTGTCCCTTCTGCAACCAAGAAACTCTATATGGTGTAGGATGTTTTTCTCTCTGCAATCCTAAGTTTTCAACCGTCTCTACAGAAAATAAATTATTAGTACTTCCATTATCAACAATTAATTTGCAGCACTTACCTTGTGATTTTCACATTGTTTTAAACAAGCTTTTCCTCTGTTAAGGTTCATGCACCTCTTTTGCTTGGCTTCAGCAAAGTCCTCCTCATCAACAAGGCTTCTCCTGCTTCTGGAATCTCAACATGACTCTCAGGTATTCCCTGTTCAGTTTCAGCTTGTGCAACTTGAATATTTCCCTGTCTTGCAGCCCCTTCTGGGAAATCCCAAGACATATTTCTTACATTTCCACATGTATAACATGTAACCTCATCATTCCTACCTCTTCCTCGGCCTCTTTGGAAATATCTTCTTCCCCTGAAGTCTCTCCCTCTATGAGGTTGTTCTGACTGTCTTGATGATTCAACTTCTTCCTTTTGAACTGAAGATTTTCCTCTTCTAGTTTGTGGTCCATTACCTCTATAAGTCTGACCTCTTCCTCTTCTCGAGTTATTTCTCCTATTTTTCTTCTCTTCCACTTTTAAAGCACATTGGTATGCTTCTTCAACTGGCTTAGGTGAAAATAAACTCATCTCATCTTGAATGTCAAACTTAAGACCATTCATGTATCTGGCTACCTTCTCAGAAGTGTCTTCTATGTACCCAGCTCTAATGTTTATACTGTAGAACTCTTTGGTATACTCTCTGACAGTAAGAAGTATTTGTCTCAAGTTATGCATCTGTCTATACAAGGCTAACTGATAGTCTTTGGGCAGAAATTTCTTCTTCAGTTTTGCAATCATTCTGCTCCAATTCCTGATTGGTTGCTTGTGCATTCTTCTTCTTTCTACTTGTACACCATCCCACCAGAGCAAAGCATGTCCTTTGATCCTAGTCACTGCAAAATTCACTTTCTTATCCTCAGGTATTTCAGCAAAATCAAAATGCTTGTCCATGGAATTTATCCAGTCAACTAATTCCTCGGGATTTAATCCCCCATCATATGCAGTTATCTCTATTCTTGGTTTTGAACTAGCCCCAATGACTGCCTTCAATATCTTCATTCCAATGTCTTCTTTTGTCCTTTCTTTTGCTTCTGCTTCACTCTCTCGTTCAGCTTCACTAACATCACCCGCTTCAGGATCTCTTCTTCTAGCTTCCCTCATGGCTGTCATTTCTTCTCACAGAACTCTTAACTCCTCCATTACTTCTGCGTTGGCTATAGGTCTACCTCCTCGACCTCCTCTGCCACATCTTACTCTGATAGCCATTTCTAAGGTAATAATTTGACTCTCAAACTATTAGTGTTCAAATTTATGCCTCTTGTTTCTTTGACCTAGGAAAAGATTAAAATGATTCCTCTTTACACAGCAAATAAACTCTTTGTTCCTTTAGCTCTTATACCACTTGGTGCATGGGTGAAGTGTGAAACCTATTAATGCAGAGTTGTCTTTGAAAACTGTCAATGCTTTTCACTCTATCCATAAAAAAAAACAAGACAGAATGATTAAGCTAATGGGAGACGCATTCTTATTATATATTTTTTTAACTCCTTTGATATCCACTGTAGCTGCTCCTAAAACTGCCTGATAATGTTAGCATGGAGTGGAGATGCCACAAACTTAGCCAATCGATTTTCAAATCACAAATATAACTTAACAGTTTCAAGATTCTTCAGACCTGCGCCGTTGGCTTCAAAATATGGCAAATGTAGAATTTTTGGCTATTTAAACATGATTTCCTTACAATTTATCACACACAGAATAAATAATTTAAAATGCTAGGTTTCCAGACTTCTTCTCGGCTCCCATAATCTCTGTAAAAAACCCACGTTTTTCTTTCCTCTGCAAATTCCTGCAAATTCTCATGAACTACACAAAATTCCAATTAAAATCCAATAGATTCTCACAATGTAAGTGAGTAACACGTTCTTTTGATCGATTTCAAGATTTAAACTAATACACAGAGGATTCAAATTCAATGAATGGAAAAAAATCCATCTCAGTTCAAATAGACCTTCCGAGCTTGAACTATGGTCTACAACCTCGATTATAGAGAGAAAAGGGCCACCTTCTTTTGGTCTCTGCTCTGAGAAACCTCTGTCCCAAGATGCTCTGAGAAACCTCTATTCCGAGCTCTTTTTTTTTCTCTCGTCCTCCTTCCACAAAACTATCCAAAAAAAACCTCCCTCGCTCTCAAGATTCCAAGATCTTTCATCTTTGGCTCCGACTAGTGGTTTATTACATAACTAAAATTCATTTTTTTTATAAGATTCGTGAACACAGGATTTAAAAACTAATTAAACCATGACTCAGTTTTTTCCCTATGATTCTGGAAAACTCAACTACGTCTACCCTCATCTTATTTTTGTTACAAATGAAGGATCAAGCCTTCTTTTTTTTCATTTGACTCCTATTCTAATAAAAAAACAAAAATGACAAAGTAGAGACCCAATTCTCTTCTAGAAAATCCTTTTTTTGTCTTATTAAAGTTCTTTATCTCTATTATTTAGCTTATGCCCCTGAATCAACCTCCCCATTAGCGAGATGGCTTTGGGACCACGCCTTACATGGCGTCAGTACATTCCATCCTGGCTGCGATAGCGTAGAGGATTTAGATTTTACAGTTAGTGTTAATAATGTGTAATGTGGAAAGGTAAATAAACCATGGGTGTAAACCAGAAGTTGACAGAGTTGTTATATATTTTGTTGTTGGCAGGGTTTAGGCATTTAAGGGTTTACTTTAGTTGACTATGTGCTTATTTATAGCGTTAGTGGCCATGGAATATAGGGTATTTGATATTGAGGGTCATATGACCTATGTGTAATTAATTGGTTATTAAATACAATCTACGTGTGAACATAGCACATCACGGTCTTGCAAAGAACTCTAGAGGATTCGATCTTGGTCGTTGTATTGAAAAGGGGTTTATTATTTGTATTGATTTCGATTTGGGAAAACTAAGTGTCCATAGGATTTGATCTTGCGACCTTGTTGCACTTACATGGTTCTTTATTTAATTACTCTAATGTTACTTTTGTTATTGTTTATATGATTGATGTTAATATTATTAGATGGAACTAGATCATAGACCAACAAATGGTCTCGATACTTTCTTTGTTTATTTGATTACGATAATGTTTATTTTAATGTAAATTATTTGATATTTAGCGTACATTTATTTATGCAGACCTTGAAAGGTATTTGCTGGTTTTTATCTTAGATTTAGTATGGGATACTTATAATTTGTGCTTAGATGTAAATATTATGTTGGTAGATTAGATTTATAATTCTATTCCATAACCATATATATATATATATATATATATATATATATATATATATATATATATTCCAACAATATACTGGTTAGCTTCTTGTTATTCTAGTTAGATGATGCTAAAAGTAATTCTAAGTTTTAGATGAAGCTTTAGATCTGAACTAGTACTTATTTAAACATGGCTCTGCTGACAAATTAAATCCAACAGTAGAGTAAATAGGCCAAGAACAACTATGTAATAGATTTGAAATAAAACCTAGTTTGTAGGAAACACAATTTAAGTAGTAAAGATAATACATAAGTAAAACTAAGGTGCAAAACTAGAGATAAATATTTATACATGAATTAAGTTTACAGAAGTGAATAAAATGAACAGACCCTCGATAAATCTAGCATATGAAATAAATTACAGTCTAGGGTTATGATTTAAAATGTAAACCCTAGAAGATTTGAACTGAAGACAAACACATAGGGTTAGAAAATATAATGTAAACATTTACCTAATTTATCCAGCATTTATTCTAGTAAATGAAATAGGTAGTCTAGGATCTCATACCTGTAAATTGAAGCTCCTTTAATGGCTGAAACCTGCACACTCAAATAACCATCATTAACAATTCATAAGCAGACTCTAATCTCTATATTAGAAGACTAAATAACTTGGTAACTACCACGTTCCACCCAACCATAACCCGGAACCGTTCCTGGTTTCAATTCGAATCCGCCCAAGCTAGTTCCAACATGCAAGTAGCTTAGAGCTCTTAAGGTAAGGTTTCCTAGTTGGTATATCAAATCTTGATCAGTGCTCTTTTTTCCCTTCAGGAAAATGTTCTCTAAGAATTCACTTGAGAAATAAATAGGCAGAATAATGACTTCAAAAGATATATCAGAACCCCAAGCATTTCCTTGGCTTGAGACTTTATAGACATACTTTTCAATCGAAGAAGCAGTTAAATCAAGAATCTTTGATTTCTTGATTTAACCCTTTTTAATTAATTTGGGTAATTTTTAATATTTAAACATAAGAACTTTTAACTAGTTCATAGTTTAGCCTTTTCTAGGCATTATACTATTTATTATTTTTTATTAATAAATAATAATGAATGGAGCTTTTCTTTCTTTCTTTCATCATTAATATTATTACTATATTTATTCTTTATACATACCGTGTATAAAATACATAATAATATAACATTTATTAACATTTGTTTTTGGACATCATATACTATGATCCCTAGACTTATGACACTACTTTTTTAAGGTCAAATATGTAGATGGTTAAGTCTAATAGGCTAGGCAACTCTAAACATCCTTGCATATTGGATTCCCTCGTATAATATCATAGTTCTTTAGTACTTGATGAGAATACATAAATTCAAAATTTTATTTAATAATTTATATATAAGTCAGATGAGATCAATATTTTCCTCGAGTTGTTTTCACTCGGAAATCATTAATTCTTTTTAGTAACTCCTAGCGCTTACCAGAGCTCATACTCAAAGCTAAAAACAGGGAGTTACAAATTTAGTGCGATTCCAGAGCGCTTCGCTCAACACTAATGCTAGGATGTACTCTTACGATACACCTAGGGATACAATAGCCAAAGATCCGATGTTCCGGAGCTGATGCTCAACATCAACATGGAAGGCCCTAGGGCTTATGCCCAACACTTCCAATTATCTTTTCATGTGTTTACCCATGTGCTCCACAGATCCTAGCTCAACACAAGACATCTCATTAATCATGTGCTTGAGGACCCACGCCCAACACAAACAAGCATATATATATCATCAGCAATTGGCTTCGCCCAATATATAGAACAAATCATCATGTTCATATGCAGTGGGGTCTTCGACCCAATATATCAAAATAAAACATCAAGGCAACATCATAATCAATAGGCTCATGCCTATAAGTTTTAGGTCCAAAATTTAGTATATTATAGGTGCTAAGATGACATTATTCAAATTCAATCATTTTAACATTATTCTCTGTGTTTGAATATGTAGATGACCTCCTTATTAGAGATGAACCCAGAAATATAACTGTCGTTAGATGGCAGTCACCTCAAGAAAGATTTATTCTTTCTCTATGTGTTTCAATGGCCAAGCCTTTATCTCAGGAAATCCATTTCCTTTGGCTTCAACATGGGAAACGATCGGCCATGAAGTTAATCCAGAAACTTATTTAAACAGTCAAACTTCTTCATCCAAATGTTTTATTTTAGTTATTCAAGGATTTAGTTCAACGTTTAGCCAAAAATGTTTTATTTTACAACCATTCAAATATTTGATACCGGCATTCATAAAAAACGAAACGTTTTCATTTTAGTTATTCAAGGATTTAGTTCAACGTTTAGCCAAAAACGTTTTATTTTTACAGCCACTCAAATATTTGATACCAGCATTCATCAAAAACGTTTTTATTCCAGCTGATTCAAGGATTTAGTTCAACTTTCAGCCAAAAAAACGTTTTTATTTTACAAGCATTCAACTTTCAGCCATATTAGAGGCACCATATCTCAAATCCCCAAAACCTTTATGAAGAGGAGAGTCATGTTCTGCACTTAAGCAGATATACATGTAATAAAACTATAACTAGTCAAACTGTTTTATTTCCTGTGAATGAATCACTTGAAAGTTTGGTATGAGGAGCTATGGATTCTTGTTGTCCTTTGATGTGTATTATTCATATATGTGTTATGTGTATATTTTTATAGGCAAGCTGCAAAGAGAAACTATAAGTTGGTGGAAGTAGGCATGTTCCCTGCAACACAAAGCTATAATATAGTAGAGCTTCCTTTTAATTGTACAATAATTCACCACTCGTTTGGAAATACAACAACAACTGAACATTGAGAAATAGAACGGAAATTAATAACGTCTGCAAATGATAAAACCCACCTCTGGATAGATGTAAACTGTAGAAATCTTCAGCCTACGGATTGCCTATTCTCTAAGAAACAAGAATTCACTTCACTGCTCTCCAATCCAATTCGAAACTTGATATCGTGGCCTTCAACTTGAGTGGTGAGTGACTCTCACCCAAAATGATGTTCGCTTCCCCTTGCTCAACGTTGCTTTCGGGTAGTTTGAATCTTTGTTTTAGGACGATGTGTTATAGTGAATAAAACCGGACCAATCCAGAACGTGAAGAGTAGTCACCTTCCTTTCTCATCATGAGAAGGATCAGTGAATGATGTGTTATTGTGAAAGAAAAGTAAAATGTAAGTTAATGCACGGATAACTCATTTTAAAAAAATTAAATAAATAAGTTTTAGGAAAGGAGATACCATCATAACAAAAAGGAGATGAACATTTTTATGATAGGCCCTTTTTTTTATGTCCACGTTAATTCGGAAAGTTAATTTTTAAGTTGTGAAAAATGTTTATAAAAGTTGTTATCAAAGGATAAGTGGACATCATATTTAAGAGGGGGTTTATTTGAAAAGTTGTTCCCAGTATTTGGATTTATTTGGATGGTGTGAAAATAAGCAAAGTTTCAAGTAATTTATGTTATTAATTAATTATGAGAATTGTGTAAATATTATAAGATTTTGATATTTTAGATGATTATTTGATTTTTCAATAATATATATATATATATATATATATATTTCCTTGTTCCTAGACCTTGGGCTTGTGTTTTAATGAATAAGTTTAAAGGGGTTTTAAATTGTTAAAATTTATCAATACTGAGTCACCCCTCTCCCCTCCACTCAGTGTTGTCCAATATTCCAACAACAATTATGTATATTTATCCACCAAAGATAAGTTTAGAGGCCTTAGACATAGTCCCAAAATGAAAAAAAGAAATGTCTTAAGGCATGAAGTACACTTCAAAATTACATATGTACAAGGCCCCAAACCACCATAGATATACAAAGATATACATATGTATAAGGTCCTCAAATACATACCTATAATAAGGATAAAGGACGAAGATGAGGTATACAAAGTTTACCTACTACTTAATTGATAAAGGATATCATCGATGATTGTTTTATTACAATGATTCTAATATATAACTATCCATCATATTCACTCAATTTTTTTTATCAAAGTGATTTATTACAACATTATACTCCATAACATTGTCATTCATTACAGATCATGTTACTAGAAGCCACCTCCATGGGAGCTAAATGATTAGATTCTAGAAGCAATAAACCACTCTCAAGCTACTTTAGATCAGAATATACTTTGAAATTTTTAATTTTTTTGTCATTTATATAGAAAGAATGCACACCCTTTTAGGATACGCTATGTTTTTTCCAGTTATGGATAGCTCCCCATGGAAAATTCCAAATTGACCTCTAGTCAATGTAGAGGTCCAGTTTTAGGTTCCTAATTCTTAGAATATTTTCATCTTAATTTAATTTAGTAGTTTCGTTTTCAGGATTGTCTCTGAGGATTATGTTTAAATTTTGTTGTTGAATTGTTTGAAACTTGATTGGGTCATTATCATTTCCCCTTTAAGGGAAAGACCCCTCTAAAGGGTTTATGAGGACTTTCTGATGAAATTTTCAGTATTGTCCAACATTCCAACAACAATTATGTAGTTTTATCCACCAGAAATAAGTTTTGAAGCATTAGAGATGGTCCTGAAATGAAAAAAAAAAATGTCTTAAGGCCTGGCATACACTTGAAAATTACATATGTGCAAGGTCCCAAACCACCATACATATACACAGATATACATATGTATAAGGTCCTCAAATACATACGTATAATAAGGATAAAGGATGAATACTAACTATACAAAGTTTACCTACTACTTAATTGATAAAGGATATCATCGATGATTGTTTTATTACAATGAATTTAATATATAACTATCCTTCATCTTCACTCAAGAAATTTATCAAAGCGATTTATTACAACAGTATATCCACAACATTGTCATTCATTAAATAAATTCATTACAGACCATGTTACTAGAAGCCACCTCGATAGGAGCTGGATGATTACATTCTAGAAGTAATAAACCACTCTCAAGCTTCTTTAGATCATAATATACTTGGAAATTTTTAATTTCTTTGTTAGTTATACAGAAAGAATAAACACCCTTTCATGATACGCTATGTTTTTTTCCAAATATGGATAACACCTCTAGAAAATTCCAAATCAACCTCTAGTGAATGTATAGGACCGGTTTCAGGTTCCTAATTCTTAGAACATTTTCATCTTAATTTAATTTAGTAGGTTTGTCTTCAGGATTCTGTCTCTGGATTATGTTTAAATTTTATCCACCAGAGATAAGTTTTGAGTCCTTAGACATGGTCCTGAAATGAAACAAAAATGTCTTAATTGAAAATTACATGTGTACAAGGTCCCAAACCGCTATAGATATACACATATATACATGTGTATAAGTTACTCAAATACATACCTATAATAAGGATAAATTCCAAAGATGAACATTACAAAGTTTACTTACTACTTAATTGATAAAGGATATCATCGATGATTTCTTTGTTACAATGAATTTGATATACAACTATCCTTCATCTTCACTCAAGAAATTTATCAAAGTGATTTATGACAACAATATACTCCACAACATTGTCATTCATTAAGCAATTCATTACAGATCATGTTACTAGAAGCCACCTTGATAGGAGCTACATGATTAGATTCTAGAATAAATAAATGACTCTCAAGCTACTTTAGATCAGAATATACTTGGAAATTTTTAATTTTTTTGTCAGTTATATAGAAAGAAGCACACTGTTTCATGATACGCTATGTTTTTTCCATATATGGATATCTCCACATGGAAAATTCCAAATTAACCTCTAGTTACTGTAGAGGACTAGTTTCATGTTCCTAATTCTTAGAACATTTTCATCTTAATTTAATTTAGTAGGTTCGTATTCAGGATTGTCTCTCTAGATTGTGTTTAAGTTTTGTTGTTGAATTGTCTTAAAATTGATTAGGTCATTCTAGTTTCACCTTGAAGCGAAATACCCCTGTAAATGGTTTGAGTACTTTCTTATGAAGTTTTTAGTATTGTCCAATATTCCAACAAGAATTATGTAGTTTTATCCACTAGAGATAAGTTTTGAGGCCTTAGACATGGTCCCGAAATGAAAAAAAATGTCTTAAGCCATGAAGTACACTTGAAAATTACATATGTACAAGATCCCAAACCACCATATATATATATATATATATATATAGATATACATATTTATAAGGTCCTCAAATGCATACCTATAATAAGTATAAAGGCTGAAGATGAACTATACAAATTTTACCTACTACTTAATTGATAAAGGATATGATCGATGATTGTTTTATTACAATGAATTTAATATATAATTATCCTTCATCTTCACACAAGAAATTTATCAAAGTGATTTATTACAATAGTATACTCCACAACATAGTCTTTCATTAAAGCAATTCATTACAGATCATGTTACTAGAAGCCACCTCAATAAGAGCTACAAGATTAGATTCTAGAGGCAATAAACCACACTCAATATTCTTTAGATCATAATATACTTGGAAATTTTTAAATTTATTTATCAGTTATATAGAAAGCATGCACACCCTTTCATGATATGCTATGTTTTTTTCCAGATATGGATAGAACCCATGGAAAATTCCAAATCAACCTCTAGTCAATGTAGAGGATCGGTTTCAGGTTCCTAATTCTTAGAACATTTTCATCTTAATTTAATTTAGTAGGTCTGTGTTAAGGATTGTTTATCTCAATTATGTTTAAATTTTGTTGTTGGATTGTCTTGAACTTGATTGGGTCATTCTAGTTTCCCCTTGAAGGGAAAGACCCCTCTAAATGGTTCCTGAGGACTTTATTATGAAATTTTTAGTATTGTCCGATATTCCAACCAAAATTATGTAGTTTCATCCACTAGATATAAGTTTTCAAGCCTTATTATACATGGTCCCGAAATTGAAAAAAAAAATGTCTTCAAGCCTAAAGTACACTTGAAAATTACATATGTACAAGGTCCCAAACCACCATATATATACACAAATATACATATGCATAAGGTCCTCAAATACATACCTATAATAAGGATAAAGGCCGAAAAATGAACTATACTTACTATTTAATTGATAAAGGATATCATTGATGATTGTTTTATTACAATTAATTTAATATATAACTATCCTACATCTTCACTCAAGAAATTTATCAAAGCAATTTATTACAATAGTATACTCCACATGATTATCATTCATGAAAACAATTCATTATAGATCATGTTACTAGAAGCCACCTCGATAAGAGCTTCATGATTAGATTCTAGAAGTGATAAACCCACTCTCAAGTTGCTTTAGATTAGATTATACTTGGAAATTTTTAATTTTTTTGTCAAGTATATAGAAAGAATGCACACCCTTTCATGATACACTAAGTTTTTTCCAGATATAGATAGCACCCCATGGGAAATTCCAAATCAACCTCTATCCAATGTGGAGGACTGGTCACTTTAAGCTCCTAATTCTTAGAACATTTTCATCATAATTTAATTTAGTAGGTCCATCTTCATGATTGTTTCTCTGTATTATGTTTAAATTTTGTTGTTCAATTGTCTTAAAATTGATTTGATCATTCTAGTTTCCCCTTGAACATAAATACCCCTTTAAATGTTTTATGAGTACTTTCTTATGAAGTTTTCAATATTTTCCAATATTCCAACAACAATTATGTAGTTTTATCCACCAGAGATAAGTTTTGATTCCTTAGACATGGTCCCGAAACGAAAAAAATATCTTGAGGCCTGAAGTACACTTGAAAATCATATATGTACAAGGTCTAAAACCACCATAGATATACACATATATACATATGTATAAGGTACTCAAATAAATACCTATAATAAGGATAATAGATGAAGATGAACTATACAAAGTTTACCTACTACTTAATTGATAAAGGATATCATCGATGATTATTTTATTACAATGAATTTAATATATAACTATCCTTCATCTTCACTCAAGAAATTTATCAAAGCGATTCATTACATCAGTATACTCCACAACATTGTCCTTCATTAAAGCAATTCATTATAGATGATGTTACTAGAAGCCACCTTGATAGGAGCTACATCATTGGATTCTAGAAGCAATAAACAACTCCGAAGCTACTTTAGATTGGAATATACTTGGAAATATTTTTATTTGTTTTGTCAATTATATAGAAAGAATGCACACCCTTTCATGATACGCTATGTGTTTTTCATATATGGATAGCAACCGATGTAAAATTCCAAATCAACCTCTAATCAATGTAGAGGACCGCTTTCAAGTTCCTAATTTTAGGACATTTTCATCTTACTTTAATTTAGTAGTTATGTCTTCAAGATTGTCTCTCTAGATTATGTTTAAAATTTGTTGTTGAATTGTCTTGAACTTGATTGGGACATTCTAGTTTCCCCTTGAAGGGAAAGACCCCTCTAAATGGTTTAAAGGCTTCCAGTTGTATTGATATTTTGTTCTAAATAAAAAAGTCATAGTATAGGGTTTATCCCTTACAGAAAACTGAAGTGATTTTTACCTCGCGGTTAAAGCTACTAACTATTGGTTGATAAAATAAATTACCCTGTAACAATTTGTAAAATAAATTATTTATCACTCAATCCAGTCGATTTATAGCTTAGGATTGGTTACTCTAGTTGTACTCATTAATTACTATTTCAGTAACCATTAAAGAACAAATCTAAGTAAATCATCTTACAATTTCGATAGGAAGGAACTCATTTTCCCCTCTTTTGTTCTTTCTTTGAAATAAACAATCATTAGAGTAATCCCTAAAAAGGTAATCCTTATTGGCCTATATCTTTATCATTATTTTCAGTTCAATAAATCTTAAAGGATAACTCGCTATAGAGTGTAATACAACTGCATAGCTAAAGATACTCAGGTGTTTTTGAAATCATTTTCTAACAAGTCCATTAAAAATTTGCAGAGAACTCTTACAACTTTATAAAAATCCAAACCTTGGATTTTTTTTTAAAGCCACATTATTTCATATTACGTTTTAAAAGCATCAATGCTAAAAGTATGTAAGGAAACTTTTAATTCATTTTAAACAAGTAAAGAGTTCATCACCATCTCTATAAAGACTCCGAGTACACAATAAGAAAAATATTAGGAAAACCTCATCATTCACATGGATATAAATAACAGAGGCACATGGCCGTATTACCAACTTTTCAAAGATATAGCGTTTCACCATAGTTTTCTAGGGTTCATAACTCAACTGCAAAACCTCTACAATCCAAGTATCAGTATATAATTTTTTTTACAGTAATGTATAGAAGAAGAAGGAAACAAGTAAACATCTAAATATAGTCCCCTTATCAATTGGTTGGATAAACCATGGTGATTTGATCTTTAAAATATACAAACTGGGTTCCATACCTAAACTTTTATATCAAGTCAAGGCTCACTTCGATGAGCCACTCAGTCGAGGATAAACTTATGACTAGAGGTCAATACGAACTAGAACCAGGCAGAAAGGTGAAAGAGGTCTTACCAGTTAAGACTTGTTACCAATATTCTATTCACCTTGTTCCCAGCTTACACCTGCACATTTTTTTTTGTAAAAAATTGGAAGTTAAAAACCAAGGTAAAGGAATAAATAAAAAGAACAAATTCCAGATCCTAGCATAAGAAAGTATTATTTTAATCTACAGGAATGAAACTTACTAGTTTTTTGAATTATATGAGCATTGGTAGAGAAGGGCCGTGAGTTCTCTCATTAACCTTTTGAATGTAAGCTTTTATGGTTAACCAAATAGATTTTCACCATCTTTGTCGAGAGCCGTAGGAATGTTTTACAGAGCCTCCTTTGATGCCGAGGGAAAAAGACAAAATGACATTTCCTTCATCCCAAATCGATGCTTGGGCACAACTGTCGAGGGAATTAGCACTTCTAGGGTGTCTCCACATATTTCCCATACCTCCAAGTTGGTTATTTAAAAACAAAATGAAAGGATTTTATTTCTCTTGTCCTTAAAAAATCCAGATCAGGTTTGGGATTAAAGTCAAATGGCATAGCTTGCCTCTCTTTGCATTATGAGCTTGGTCTATAGTTTAGTATACGGGTTCAGGAGTTTATATATTGATCCTCATAACTCGTCTTAAAAGGTGGTAACCTTTGTTAAACTCAACCTTGGAAACTTTTTGTGAGTTGTTTTCACTAGTCTGAAAGAGAAGGTCAGAAACCAGGTTATGTTGTGTAATATTATTTTAAACATTTTCATAGATTAAGGGATAAAGATGGTTTAACTTATAGTTTCTTCATTGTCACTTTGGGTGTTGTTTCCTTACCCTCATTGAATACTGATATCATTGTATCTACACATCATTTATAGATTTATGTGTTAGTCGAAATGACTAGGTAATACCAGAAGCCCTTTCTTTTGCAGCTCTGGTTCGAATCAGACCAATGTCAACAAACTATATTACAACAATAATTCTTAGTTCAGATAGTTCTTTATGTAATTATTAATACCGACGGATCTTAAACTCCTATCAAGAAAATAATGAAATGGAGTAAATGTTGAAGATCATTACATAACAAAGGAAGTAATAAATAGATAACACCCTTTATTACAAGTGATTTCTAAAGCTTTAAATACAGTTAAAGAGTTTAAGATGCATATGTTTTAGTCAATAGAAAGACCTTGAGTCTTTTCTTAAGAAAACATAGCACAAGACATAGAAAAATGACATCAACAAATACCTTATTGTTAAATGTTATGACGGAAGTAACATGGTATTGATAAAAAACTTTCTAAGCAGATAAGTAATTAACAACTCTAAGACTTAGTAATAACATTGCTCCTTTATTATTTTGTATATCATGTGGTAAATATTTTTTTTTATTTTACGGTTTTAGAGATGTTACAAGTGGTATCAGAACGATATTTCAACACTAGTCCTGATAGGCTCCCTCACTTAAGAAGGAAAAATAGTATACTAATTTTGTTTTTGTACTTATTTCTATTCCAAAAAAATAGATTTGTTTTGCAGGAAATGGATAATGCTGAGGCATATGCTGAGAATGGTCCTCAACATGATAATCCTAACAACTTTTATGTGGATCTTAATAATCCAGAACTAATACAAACAGTCAGAGAACTGAAGGATGAACTTCAAACTGTAAAACAAGATAATGAGAGAATTTTAGAACTGAATGAATATCTTTTGGACAAAATGAAAAAAAAATACATAAATAGAGTGTTATTGAAGCTAAATCAGAAAACACTTCTTATAAACATAAGGGGAAAGGATCAAAATATCTTGACAGTGAATCATCCTCAGAGATTAAACCAAGGTCACGTAGGGAAAGACAGAGATACATGAGTGACAGTAGTGACAGTGACTTAAAATCGAGGAAAAATAAATATAAACCCTATGAGGAGATTGTTAACCCAAAAAATCCCTCACTTATCTCTACATGGCCTACACCACCCAAGGACACCCATTCATGACCCTCCATTAGACCCCCACACCCTAAAAAAGGCTTAAGGATGAAGAAAAGGGCTTAAAAATCCCAAAAAGGACCCTAAATAACTCTCCTAGGGGCTAAAGCCTCCAAAAAGGGGATAAAACTTTTCAAAGGAGCCTAAAACCCTAAAAGGAGATAAAGTTAGGGTAGAAGGGGCTAAAAGCCGAAAAAAGGGGCTAAAGCCCAGACCAAGGGCTTAAAACCCTAAAACCCCAAAAAAGCTATAAAAAGAGGGTGGGGGGTCACTCTCAAAACACTTTATCTCTCAAGCCACCCACACTCCCTCTCCTCCATCTCCATTGAGCCATAGATCCCCCATCCAAGAGAGGTGCTCCTTCAAGCCAGGGCATGGTGGCCTAATTCCATCAAAGAGAAGGTATACCAATGTTGTTTCTTGCATTTGCTTTAGTATTTTGTAGTTTTTTCTAACCCTTTTTTGTTTGCAGGTTTGTTTATAACATGTTTTGCAGGTTTATTTTTGCTTAATTATTGTTTGCAAGTAGCCAAGGCGAAGCCCTAACCGTGTTTGCAGAGGAGCTCACGGCCATACTCTTTCTTGTTCTTTACTTTCTATCCATTCTGTTTTCTTTCTGCATTTTCCACATGCAGGAACCTACCCTTCTATCCTACAGACAGAAGAGAGCCATTCTTGCCCCTGTAGCAAGGAGAAATCTCTGCTACAGAACTGGCAACCATACCAGGTCGATTCCAAAGGATACCTGGGTTAGTTTTCAAAGTTTTAGTTTCTTGTTCATTTTTTTTCCCTAGGTTAATTTTTCTGTTAAATGTAGCTTAGATTGTTGTTTATTTACATTTTCAGTTATTGCTGAGCCTCCTTAAGGCCAATCCAATCCCAGTTGGCCACAGTACCAGTTACTGTTGGCCATTATGTGATTTGCAAATCACTCAACTGTGCAAAAACAGCCGAACCAAATTTCTGAAAATTCACCTATGTTTGGGATCATTTTCTACTCAAACAGTTGAGCCATTTGCAAATCTACTCACGATTTTGGGTAAAGGGGCCCATTTTCGAAGTGGGTTTTCAACCGTTTGAGGTAATTCCTCACGGTTTAATCAGAATCCACTTCGCAAAAACAGGACCTTTACAAGTGCACGACCCATTTTTGGGCTTCACTGTTTGCTTTTATAGGGACTATCAATGTGGCTTAGCCACCTTTGTCCAGCATTATAGTTCAATTTCAGTTTCTGTTACAATTTACTGCAATTTTCTGTACAAACAATGTGTAAATTACAAACAAATTTTAATGGCTTAATGAATGTAGCTTAACTAAAATCAACAATAAAATTAACAGTCTTGCTTACCCTTCCTCCTCTACCCAGTCATCACCCTCTGGGGTATTCTGGGATATGACGAAGGGCAAACTTGTATATTCCTAGGCCCTTCATTGAATATTGTTCTAAACCATTAAAACCGGATGACTTGGAAGGTAGAGGGGGTAGAGAAGGAGGGCTTCTCACAGTGCTAAGCGTCCTCCCTGTTGGCCAACCTTGCATCCAAGAGGTGACCTGTGGATCTACAGATGGGATTAGTCTCATTGTGTTGAGATCCCAACACCTTATCTTGGTTGAAGAGGAATATCAGTGTAAGGTATTCATCTAGTTAGGCCATCAACATTCAGGGTTAAAAATGTATTTGTTTACAAATTTTTTATTATTCAATGCTTGCACAACAATGATATGAACTCTACCACAATAGGATGAATTCATAAACCATTTGCAACCACTTAATACAAGGAAGACAGAAAAACAAATACACCATACCAAGTAATCAACCCAACTCAGTTCATGACACTGAGAGAGCCTTAAAATTTATCAATTTACTCTAAGTTCAAACAAATCTGCAGTGTTTGAGTACATAAGTCCCTGATTGCTTCAACCATGGGAAGTACTTGGGCTCTGCCCAAAATCTCATTGTGAGGAGTACCACGGGAACCCCAAAGTAGCTAGTCACTGAGAGGAATTGCCAAGCGAAATGAGCAATGACCCCCACCGATTGAGTAGAAATGCCCATGAGGAAAAAGACAAACACTATCTTCTGGCAGTCTTGATGGCCGAGTGACCACCTAAATCTAATACGAAGCCATTGAAACTAGGTTCCAAACATCATTCCCATTAGTTTGATAAACATCTAACAAAATTGATCCCCCATGCTCTTCCTCACGCCTAAGAGGCGAACCACCACCATTCGGTACAATAAAATGACACTGTCGAAACCATTCTCAGTGATCTCCCACACTATCAGAATGCTAGACTCTCTGATTCAGATTCAGACCCATACCAATCTGAACCAGACCTCGATACTGCACCATCAAGCCCCATGGCTGGTGCAAATATGGATCCATTTTTCGGCATAACCATAGTAAGTGGACCCATGTCCACACCACAACCGGTCACCAACAACCCTACAGGTGGCCCAAGCACACTCATGCAAACTGTCATTAGTCAGTTGCCACCACCCATAGTGACCAGCCAAGCTGGCCCACTTGCAACACACGGGGGCAGTGGCCCTTCCACACACACTGCCCCTCCTGCCACATAGGGGGGCAGTGGACCATTCACTTACATTTCCCCTACTTTCATACATGGGGAAAATGTCCCCTCCACCCACGCTATCCCTCCCACCACAATTGGGGGCATTGGCCCATCTACAATGGCACAACCAATACCCCTAGTTATGCAGGTACATTATGCACCTACAAACCCCACCACCAATCCTTCCCCATCTCACATCAACCTGGGGTCCAATATTCCTTTCATGGCTTGTCTTAACTTGCCTAATTTGGCTTGATTGACAAATGACCCCATTCACCATCAAGATTTTTGGCCTCCAATGCCAACTAAGCTACCATCAGACATCCCCAAGTTTGAAGGAAAGGCAGGGGAATTTCCCCAAAACCATATTATGACATTCCATCTATGGTGCTTGTCCAACAACATTGTAGACGATTCCATCAAGCTGAGGCTATTCCAATGCACCCTTACAGGTGTCACGGCCAAATGGTACATTGAGCTACCGTAGGCCAAATATCTAGATTTCAACTCCTTAGCTTTCATGTTCCTACAGTATTTCCAACTCCCTGTCAGATATGACGAAGGGGTGGAGATCCTGTTATCCTGTCGCCAAAGCACTGTGACACATATAACTGACCACATCCATGAGTGGCGGCGACGTCGCAGCTTATGTAAAATCCAACTTGACTATAGGATCTTCTTGGATTGGTTCCTCAAGACCTTGCTCCTGCCCATAGCAAAGGATGTCACATCCAAACTTCCCCAATCCGAAGAGGAGGCCATACTGAAAGCCCAACAGTTTTACCTTATCTACGCCTAGTCTAGATATCTGTAGACTATCATTCTAGACGCCCCCCATCCAAACACCTCCTACAAGGATGCACCAGGGGCATCCCATGCTGCGGAAGGCATCATAGGCTCGGTCTCCCAACAGCCACAACACCATCTAACACCACCTACTATTACACCACAACCAAGCAACATTGCTAGTGTTGCTTACCAAAACCAAGCTCTGGACTACACAAGAATGATGTCCCAGTCCGGAACAACAACTTCCTATGCACAACCTGCACCACCACAACAGGCTCAGGCCATGGCTTGGCCAACATAGTAGTATGCGGGGCAAATGCCCACATTTGTGGCACCGCCACCCCCACAAATCTACTATGCACCACCAGTACAAGCAGTTCAATCCCTTGCCCTTACTCCACCCGCTCCATTGGGACAAGTGATCGCATAACAAAACCATCCCAACTAGCCTGCCCCCAACAATCAACAAGGAAAAGCTAGAAATAATTGGCCTCGAAACCAATCAAATAACCAACTGCAGGGAGGCGGTCAACAACCAAACCCTCCCAACAATGCCACAGCAAACCGACCCACCCAAAACCCCCCACGACAGAATGCACCAAGATGCAACGCCTCATTGCGCACAAACCAAACGTGCACACTCTGTGATGTTTATGGGCACTACACATTCGAGTGTCCCCTCATGGGTCACACTAAGCAGCCCATTCAGAACAAAGTTCAACAGGTCGAATCGCTGCAAATCAAGCCCAACCAAACCCAACACCATAAGGACCTCCTCCTATGGTGCTTCAAAACCCACTACTAGTCCAAGGATTGGTGGCAACCGCTCCTCGTCCCTAGGCCAATCCCAATGCTCTGGGGTCACCTCCCATGGAAAAAATAGGTGTTCACCACCTGCTAGCCATGATGACTGAAGATGTCAACTTACAAACTAGACGGAATCAGTATGTTACCACCACCGAACCCGCTGACACATCAACGACATCTACGTCCAAGTCGGTCAATGCACCTCTTCAACTACCCCCTTTCCCTCGCCCGCCCATACGCTGAGTGGCCAACAACGCCACAACTAGAGCTGCTGTCATCTATAGCATTGTGGATGATTTGGCCCAAACACCAATGGCCATATCCACTTTGGAGGTACTCAAAACGTGCCCAACGTAGCGAAAAATGTTACTAGCTGCCCTTGGGGTCGTAGACCCCTCCATATCCAAGTTGATCACATTCGACACAGAGAATGGAGAACCACACATGCCATTGACCATCGCCTTCCAAATCCTGGTATCTATCTGGAACTTGGTTGTGCACCGGTGCATAGTAGATGAGGGGGCATCTACATGCATTGTGTCTACCCTGGTTTGGTAGAAACTTGGATCCCCAATCCTATAACCATCCTCCACAACTCTATGAGCTTATGATGGCCATCCCACTAAATCCCAAGGAATCCTCCCCCATATCCCCATTGCATTAGCTGGGAAGATAGTGCGGATCGACATAGAGGTCGTCAATGTTCAACTGGATTATAACCTTCTCCTTGGGAGAATTTATATGTATGCCATGAGAGCGATTGCATCAACTTTCTTTCATCTCAAAATGTTCCCTCATGAAGGGAAGATTGTGACGGTTGATCAACTCACTTATCATGATCCGCAAGGGTTAACGGCACCCACCAACGTTATCCCTACCATCACCACTATTGAGCCACAAGGGACGACTACACACACTAATGTTGTCCCTGTAATCAACACTATGGTTGACAACACACCAGCCTACCCATTGTTGAATGTGGGCCCTGGGTTATTTTTCAATCCCACCATGATGACTCCTTTCCCTTCAGTGTCATGGCCATCGACACAAAATGAGACTTTAGACTTGTGCATGGTCTCATCCAGTACTGCTGCACCCAAACAACAACCACAACCATAGCCCCAACCACAACCACAAGATCATCCGCAACCACAACACCAACAGCAGCCGCAACATCACACACAGCAGTAGCATTTCATGTAGTCGCAGCCACAACCGCATCCCCACATGCAACTGTCAAGGAGTTATCGTGGCTCATCTCCAGTCCATACGATTCCCTTCCTCTTCTCCCCGCCTGGTGTCATGAGCAAGATGATAATGGCTAGCTTAAGCCTACCCAACTTTACATTGGGAATTTTGGTATGGTATCTTGATCCACTGGATCAACCAGCAATGCCCAAGGTTGTTTTAACCTCGATGCAACCCATCTCGATTGAGTCTCACCCTGCACCCGGTCTGCAAAATCCAACCACCGCATCGGCATCGCCCCACCCGAAAAGGGCCATAGGAAAGAATGCCAAATCCACCATAGAACCACTACAAGTCCTGCCTTGCACTGTCTATGAGCAACAGGGCCATCCAACTCAGAGTTTCCCTGAAATCCCGATGATCCGTGCACATTTAGATGCCATGGATACAAATGAAAACATCCACGTGGTTAAACTCCCAACCACATCAATAGTTAGAAACAAGGTATTGAGAACAAACCATGTTTGCACCCTCTGTAGTTTGTATGGACATTACTCTCACCATTGCCAAGACTTGCTTGAATTTCAAATGGCTCTAGCTGACCTCCGTCAATATTCCCTTGAGTTTGAAATCACCTTAATCGAAGAAGTGCACCCCCAACCACCTTCTTCAGACACCATGTCCATGTACATGATGTCCTGTTCAATTGACCCGCTTATCTCCACCATCACCGATGGTCCATCAGACCTGTCTCTTCCATTGTTTCCCCAGCCATAGCCGCAACCTCAGTCACAACCTCAACCTTAGTTACCCGGGAAACAGTGGGGTTCATTCCCACTCAGCACAATCCTTTTCCTTTTCCTTTTCCTTTTCCTTTTCCTACCATCTGAGATCATGAGTAAGTCTGTCTTGGAAACATGCGATCTACAGGATTTCACATTGGGAGATCCTATGTGGTACCTTGAACCACCTACCATACCTCTGAGGCCCCAAGATGTGTTGACTCATGCCCAACCAATTGATATGATGTTGCACCTACCTCTAGGTCCATCAAAGACTCCTCTTATCTCTGGGCCTGCCCCTCTTCCTCCAACAGAGACTAGGGGCAAGGCCACAAAAACCACAACCAATATCATTTACATGATCTCTAGCACTAGTTTCCCTTCCATCTCGTTCCCTGTGGAAGATCCACCTGATCTATCCCGGCACCACTTACGCAATGACGGAGATATATTCAATACTGCCTTCGGTTTTACCCCATTTCCTTTAAACCATAGTGTGGAATCGGTGCTTCCCATAAAAGACCATATTTTGTCATCCTGCCTTGCCAATGACCTTCGTCTCGTCAAGGAAACATACCTCTTCACTGACTCAGATGATCGACTCTTGAAGAATACCTCTTCACTGACTCAGACGATCGACTCTTGAAGAATTCATGCAATGGGCTCCACCTCAAGAGAGTCTATGCCTGATATAACTACTATGAGTACCTTATAGCGTAGTTTTTTCCCTTTCTTGTTTTTCAACATTTTTTAGCATAAGTCAGGGGAAGCACCATCAGTTGCTAATCCAAAGTCACTCAAAACTGGTTCGAGACACCTCTCACACCTCCAGTCTCAAATTTCCATCTCCTGATGAGACCATCATCTCATGTTTAACAAATTAATTTTGGGACCATTTCCCACAAGTCACCTTGATTTACCAGCCATGACATGATGATGCAAGAATCTACGAACCTGTGCTTGTATCACACTCCCCTACCGCTACTCATGTGAGTTTTCGGGCCACTACCCATTAAGGGTTACAATGTTTTTAGTTTTTTTTTGTATTTTAACACATAGTTGTCTTTTCTATCCACCACACCTCATGCAGACCTGTGGACCATTGTCCACAAAACGATTTATTTTTCTTGCACGTATTTGGCATAGAAGTTCCCCCGAACTTGCCGTCACATCACATATAGTCAAGTCCATCCACCGCAACACACACACACGCTCTCCTAACCTCTGTTTGAGAGCCACCTTGGTTTGCATGCCTCTGCCGCACCGACTCGTGAGCCTCTGCTGCAATCTATCGCGCACATGTATTGATATGTTTGAGAGCCTTTTACTCTGTCCATACTACATGGATGACCTTTGGACCACTGTCTACCGTCTTGACATGGGGCACCGCCAGTGCCATGGTAATCAGTTGACCATGCTGGAGTTTCATTTAAGCTCTTTTTTTACTCCTAAAAACAATGAAAAGATAGCCGAGCGCAGTTGCTTCCTTTCCCGCTCGCTAAAGTATAGGAAATGGCATCTACATCGTCTCGTTTACCTCCTTTTTCAGACCATGTAGACCATCAATTGAAAAGGACTTCCTTGGCGCACTTAAGCCAAGATTGTTCCCCTCTGCATACTTTTATGCTTTCTTAGGCAAAGGGGCCACACTTTACGAAAAAGATCACCACAGGTTGTCGTTAAGCTCTTTTCCAGCCTTCTCATCAAGAAAAGATTACCGAGCAAACTTGGTTTCATTCATGCTCATAAAAGTATATGAATGACCACCCAGTCAGTATAGGTTTAACCTTTTCCGGCCTGATTGGACTACCAATGGGAAGGAAGTCTCTTATCCCCTACAGGATGGGCAAGCTCTCCTTTGTATACTTTTATCCTTTTTCGGGAATAGGAGACTACCAACGAAAAAGACCCCCCACTGGATTCTTCTTTGTACTTTCAGACTCTCTAAAATTGAAGGCACCATCGAGCATTTACTTTCTTCGGCTTGCCAAAAATTAACAAGATCGAACCATAATGGTTTCCCTAGACACCACCCCATTGAAAACAGTTTGGCAGCATTCCCCCTTTAGGTAGCCTTTTTTCAGATGACTTTGCAATGTGTCTTCCTTAGATCCCATCAATATCAAAAGTGTCCACCTCCTCCAAGTATTTCCCATCTGTAGTAAAATTCCCAGTATTACAGCTATGATCCCATTCCCATGATTCAAGTTTCATTTTCTTCCTAGTCCAGCCTGCCGTCATACTCTGAACAAAGGAAGTTTGAGTCTACCATACTACCCCTGCCACGAGCATGGGGATGTCCGCCTCATCCATATACATGTCACATATTATTTGTATCTCATCCATTCATGGGAACCATATTAATACAAAAACTAAAAGCCACCATGCCCTAGCCCAGAAGCACCACCTCTACGCAGCAAATCCTATGATATCCATTGGCCATATGATGAGCTCCTACCCTCACACATCAGGGGGCAATCTATTAACCCAAAAAATCCCTCACTTAGCTCTACATGGCCTACACCACCCAAGGACACCCATTCATGACCCTCCATTAGACCCCCACACCCTCAAAAAGGATTAAGGATGAATAAAAGGGCTTAAAAACCCGAAAAAGGAGCTTAAATAACTCTCCTAGGGGCTAAAGCCTCTAAAAAGGGGCTAAAAACTCTCAAATGAGCCTAAAACCCTAAAAGGAGCTAAAGTTAAGAAGAAAGGGGCTAAAGCCCAAACCAAGGGCTTAAAACCCTAAAAAATCTATAAAAGGAGGGTGGGGGGTCACTCTCAAAACACTTCTCCCTTGCATGTTGTTATGCTGCCCGTGGATACCTTGAGAGCCTTTGTCTCTCAAGCCACCCACACTCCCACTCCTCCATCTCCATTAAGCCATAGTTCCCCCATCCAAGAGAGGTGCTTCTTCAAGCCAGCGCATGGTGGCCCAATTCCATCAAAGAAAAGGTATACCAATGTTGTTTCTTGCATTTGCTTTAGTATTTTGTAGTTTTTTCTAACCCATTTTTGTTTGCAAGTTTGTTTATAACATGTTTTGCAGGTTTATTTTTGCTTAATAGTTGTTTGTCGGTAGCCAAGGCGAAGCCTTAATCATGTTTGCAAAGGGGCTCATGGCCATACTCTTTCTTGTTCTTTACTTTCTATCCATTCCATTTTCTTTCTACATTTTCCACATGCAAGAACCTACCCTTCTATCATATAGATAGAAGGGAGTCATTCTTGCCCCTGTAGCAAGGAGAAATCCCTGCTATAGAGATCTCTATAGAGTTCAAGAAGATAAAACCTCCCATGTTCAATGGAGAAGTAGAGAAACGATAGGAAGAAGAAGTTTGGCTATCGAGCATGAAGAAATACTTCCAAATCTATAATTACTCTCACAGATTAAAGGTCATAATGGCTATCTACAACTTGACCAGGAAAGTCGACATATGGTGGCAAGATATTAAGAGGGAAAAGAATATGAAGGAGAAATACTTGACTTGGAGGGTTTTTAAGAAGTACTTTAAGAGAAGGTTTCTATCTGAACAATATTATGAGGACAGAGCCAAGGAATTTTATGACTTAAAACTTGGGTCCATGTCTATGAAGGAACTAAGCAGCAAGTTCTTAATTTTACTGAGGTACATAGCATACATTATGTAAATACCATACATAATAGTTGACAATCCAAAAACCTTGGAGGAAGCTTTGAGGAAGGCAAAGTTCTGTTATGAACAAGGAAAGAAAAGAGAAAGTCTACCAAATTGGAAGACCAAAAAGACTAGTCAATTTGATCAAAGGAGAAGAGGATTCAAATCAAACCAGAGTTTTGGTAGTAAGACCCATAACTTTTCCAAAAACAACTACCAAAAGATTGATTTTAAGAACAAGATACCTCAGAATACTGTAGCATCAAAGGGAAAGTATTTTTCTAACAATTTTGTTAGGAGCACTAAACAACGGGAAACTTTCAAATGTTGGGAATTCCAAGGACCACACTATGCCAAATATTGTCCAAATTGGAAGGGAAACACCAGCAACATACACACTGTATAGGAAGAAAAAATAGTTTGGGACGTAGCCAATGAAATGCATAGAATCAATGCAGCAGTGGAAAACTGACAGACAGACCACCAAACTTCTATGGCAAAAGTGCAAGGTATGATCCAAAATTTCTCTTTTTCCATCTTAATTGATCCAGGGGCTAGTCTTAGTTATATATCTCCTCACATAGTGGAAAAGTGTAAATTACCTTTAAAGAAATTTAATAAATCATGACTAGTCCATCTAGCCACAAGAACTCAATGAAAGGTAGTAAACTATGTTGAAAGTTGTGATTTGATGATGAATCAGTTTGAAACTCAAGTAAAATTAAATGTATTACCTCTAGGATCTTATGATATTCTCATAGGAATGGATTGGATTGACAAACACCAGGTAATTTTAAATTGCTTTCACAAGACTTTTACTTGTTTTAATAAGGAAGGAGAAATATCTACTGTTGTAGAAATTCCCATAAGAGAATATGTTAGAAAAAATTCTGCCTTACAGATGAAAAAGGTTGTAAGGAAAGGCTATAAAGTTTTTTCCATGAATTTTATAAATGAACAAGTTAATAATGACAATAAACCAATATTTAAGGATATCCTGATCTTGCAAGATTTTGTGGATGTATTCCTGCAAGAAATTCTAGGATTTCCTCCTAAACGAGATCTGAACTTTACAATTGAATTAGTACTCGGAACGGTACCTAATTCGAAAGCTCCCTACCGAATGAACATCCTAGAGCTGACTAAACTGAAATTATAGTTGCAAGAGATAATAGATAAACATTACATAAGATCAAGTGTATCCCCTTGGGGAGCACCGGTTTATGCATAGACTACCATCAGCTTAATAAAATTACGATAAAAAATAGATATCCTCTACCCTTCATTGACGATCTATTTGATCGGATACGCGAAGCGATGATATTCTCTAAAATTGACTTAAGGTCCGATTATCACCAATTTAGAATTAAAGATGAAGACATCTTTAAAATTGCTTTCCATACAAGGTATGAGCATTATGAATTCGTAGTTATGCCCTTCGGGATAACCAATGCACTGGAAACCTTTATGTGACTAATGAACAATGTCCTAAATAAGTATTTAGACAAATTTGTAGTCGTCATTATAGACGACATATTAATTTATTCTAAGACTAAAGAAGAGCATGATGAACACTTAAACATAATTTTGCAAGTGTTAAGAGAACATCAGTTATATGCTAAGTTGAGTAAATGTGACTTTTACAAGGATAAAATACAATACTTATGACACGTAATATTCAAAGAAGGGATATTAGTGGACCCGGATAAAATAAAATCTATTATGGATTGGCCTGTTCCTAAGGACGTAACTGATGTACGATCCTTCATGGGAATAACACAATACTACATAAAATTTATTGAAGGGTTTTCAAGAATTGCAAACCCTATAACTTCATTACAGAAGAAGGGTAAGAAATTCATTTGGGATCAGAAGTGCGAAAATAGTTTAATAAACTAAAAACATTATTCACTATGGCACCCATCCTGAAAATAACAGACCCAAACAAAGACTTCGTCGTATGCACTGATGCATGCAACGAAGGCTTAGGCGAGGTGCTAAATCAGGAAGGTCACGTAATTGCATATGGATCTAGAAAATTAACAATTCATGAAAAGAATTATGCAATTTATGATTTAGAGCTAGCTGCAATAATTTATGCTTTAAAAATGTGGCGTCATCACTTAATAGGTAAAATATTTCTGCTAATTTCAGATAACATAAGTCTAATGTATCTATTTGATCAACAAAATCTAAATGCAAGACAAGCTAGATGGCTAGCTTTCCTTAGTGAATATGATTTTGAGATCAATCATATTAAAGGGAAGGAAAACAAGGTGGTTGATGCTTTGAGAAAAAATGTTGTAACGAGCTTTGTGGTTTCCATTAGCACCTATAAAACTGATTTGGAAGATAAATTGAAGGAAGGAAGAAGGCAAGATCCAAAATATCAAAAATTAACAGAAAAGATAAATTAGAAATATATCAGAAAAAAGTAATTTCAGATTATACTTTTAATGAAAAAGGATTAATACTGTTAAAAACCAGACTGTATGTACCAAATATAACTGAAGTTAAGTTGCTGATCTTAAATGAAATTCACAAAAGTCCTTATTCTGGACATCCAGGGTATCAAAAAATGATATCTATGTTAAGGAAAGAATACTTTTGGCCTAACATGAAAAATAAGGTTGCTAAATTCTTAGCTAGGTGTGTTAAATGTCAGCAAGTTAAGGATGAACATCAACATCCAACAGGCCTGCTACAACCATTACCAATACCAAACTGGAAGTGGGAAGTCATTAGTTTGGACTTTGTAACTGGTTTACCTAAGAACCAGAAACATAATGATTTCATAATGGTAGTTGTAGATAAGTTAAGTAAAGCAGCACACTTCATTCCTGTTAAAACAACTCATTCAGCTGCTAATATTGTTGACATTGTTATGAAAGAAATATTTCGTCTTCACGAAATTTCGAAGGTAATTATTTTCGACCGAGATCCTAAATTTACAGGTAGTTTCTAGAAAACTTTATTCAAGGGATTATACACTAAACTAAATTTCAGTACTGCTTATCATCCGCAAACGGATGGACAAACAGAAAGAGTTAATCAGGTACTAGAAGATATGTTGTGAATGTATGTTAGTATTATCGTAAGAAGTGGGAAGACTATTTGCATTTAGTTGAATTTTCCTACAATAAGCATTATTAGGCCTCATCAAAGATTAGTCCGTTTGAAATTTTATATGGTAGGAAGTGTAACACTCCAATTACATGGAGTAATCCAGTAGATCGATTGATGTTAGGTCCTAACATGTTAAAAGAATTGGAACTAACAGTGAAACAGGTACAAGGCAACTTGAAAACTACTCAAGATAGGAAAAAGAGCCATGCCGACCTTAAAAGAACACTGAAGGAGTTCCAATTTGATGAGCATGTCTTCGTTAATGTTAAACCAAGAAAAAACTCTTTTAAATTAGGGAGCTATGCTAAATTAGAACCCAAGTATTGTGGACTATTCGAGATATTGGCAAGAGTGGGTTCAATGGCTTATCAATTAGCATTACCACATAATCTTAAAATACATAATGTTTTTCACATATCTATTTTGAAAAATTATATATATGATGCTACTCATGTGCTTGACTAGAATTTGATTCAAGTAGAACCAGAAGGAGATTTTTCGATGGAACCAGATTGTCTTCTCGACAAGAGGAAAATTTTTCTCTGTATTCGCACCATTGGATAGGTAAAGGTGTAGTGGAAACACCTCGGTCTAGATGAAGCGACTTGGGAACTGGAGATTGATATGCGTGTGGCATATCCAGCTTTGTTCAAAGAAGACTCAGAATAACTTAAGAAACATCGATGATGATGTTGAACTTAAGGGAGGTGTTTGTAACATACCAAACACTGTAAAATAAATATTTAATATTTATTTAAGAAAAACATTATGTTAAATTTTATTATGACCAAGTGGTAAAGGATGACTGTAATTAAATAATTATTTATTTTATTTGAGACACCCATTCAAGGGAGACTGCTAAATGAGTATTCACTGCCAGTAGGAGGTATGATCAGTTGTAAAAGACTGATTGACAAGTGGCAGCACTAGAAATTCACTTTCTAGCTGTTGCATGAGCATAATCCCTCAAAAGGTGACCATATTCCCTAAGAGGGGGGAACTGAGCTGGGTGGCTCATTAATTCTAAGTGACCCTAAGACCTAGGAAATATTATCTAAACCATCAAATTGAGTAGGAGGCCCGCCAGTCATTCTGATGTCTGAGAGAATGACTTTGTCACTGCTTCAAACTGAAAAAGTCAGGCACACAAAGAATTTGATGAGGGGATATCTAAAGTAAATTACTGAGATAATTCTGCTGTTGAGTTACAGAGGTTTGTGGTGCAGAAAACTCCATCCTAGTTGGTGCAGTGAGTAAGATGCATGTGTTTGGCTACTCTAGGAAAGGTTGGGTGGAACAGTCTCCTTTGAATATTGGTTCCGTTTCTCGGTAAAAACATCCAGGTTCCAACTCTAATCTATTTATGATATTAATTATTTCTAAATAAGTTGTAAACTGTTTAGAGTTTAGTAATGAAGAGATGTTGATTGATTGTAATGAAAATTATTTATTGCCTGTATTTTTCCTCTCACCAGTTTTATTAGTGACGTACTCTAGTACAGGGAATATAAAATTATATGGATTAAGTCAAATTATGTCGGATGAATATTTGTGTATTATTTCTATTTAATGAATGTGGATGCAATATTTTAGTTACAAACGGTTTTTTCTCTAAGTCAAACAAATCTGCTCTTATTTCAAACATAAAATACAGATTCTAATTAATTTGTCAAAACTTACTATTTTTATAATAAGATAAAAGTAGTTGAATAAATCTAAAAACATCAATACTAGACTCCATAGTATTCATAAGTTCATATCTATTCCTGGTAATATCAAGTCGGTTTGGTCGACAAACCTTAGCACTATTAAACGCTTCCAGTTGTATTGATATTATGTTCTAAATAAATAATTTATCCCTTACATAAAACTAAAGTTATTTTTACCTCGCGGTTAAAAAGCTACTAACTATTGGTTAAGAAAATAAATTACAACAATTCGTAAAAGAAATTATTTATCACTCAATCCAATTGATTTATAGCTTAGGATTGGTTATTCTAGCTGTACTCATTAATTACTATTTTAGTAACCATTAAAGAACAAATATAAGTAAATCATCTTACGATTTTGACAGGAAGGAACTCCTTTTCCTTTCTTTTGTTCTTTCTTTGAAATAAACAATCATTAGCGTAATCCCTAAAAATGCAAGCCTCACTGGCCTATATATTTATCATTATTTTCAGTTCAATAAATCTTGAAGGATAACTCGCTGTAGAGTGTAATACAACAGCATAGATAGCTTTGTATCTACACATGGTTTATAGATTTATGTGTTAGTCGAAAGCCACTAAGTAAGACCAGAAGCCGTTTCTTTTGCCAACAAACTGTATTACAACAATAATTCTTAGTTCAGATAGTTCTTTATGTCATAATTATTGCCAACCGATCTTGAACTCATATCAAGCAAATAATGAAATGGAGTAAATGTTGAAGATCATTACATTAATAAACAGATAACACACTTTAGCGCAAATAATTTCTAAAGTTTTTAAGATGGATATGTTTTAGTCAATAGAAAGACCTTGAGTCTTTTCTTAAGAAAACACAAAACAAGAAGTAGACAAAGGACATCAACAAATACCTTATTGTTAAATGGCATGATAGAAGTAACATGGTATTGATAAAACACTTTCCAAGTAGATAAGAAATTAACAACTCTAAGACTTAGTAATAACATTGCTCTTTTATTATTTAGTCATTACTAGATATTATGCAGTAAATAATTTTTTATTATTTTACGGTTTTAGAGATGTTACAAATATTATGTGGTTTTCTAAATTAAAATTATATATAAAAACATAAAAACATAAAACTAAAATTATTGTAAAAGTTAAAATAAAAATTGAAGTTCAAAAAATGTCATGAATTAAAGTTATAATTAATATTAACTATATAATTGAGATTGAAATTAAAACACTAGAATTAATTAATATTAAATGCTTACATATATAATAAATATTAAAACTAAAAAAATTGAAATTAAAATTAGAACATTTATATAATAAATATTAAAACTAGAAATGAAATTGAAATTGAAATTAATATATATAATATGAAAATTGAAATTAAAACATTTGAATTGGGTTTGGAGTTAAATTTAAGATATAAGTTAAAATTAGATTTAAAATGAAAATTAAACTTTTAAAGTTATAAACTAAAACAAAAACTAGTGTCCTAATTAAAATTAAATATATAATTTACAAGCATACATAAAAGTTTAAAACTGAAACTTGGATATGAATTAAAGTTATAAGCTATGTATTAGGGTTACTCAAACCTAAGACAATTAAAGTCAAAATTAAAATTTTGAATATATTTTTTTGTTTAAACAATTCTTATATTCACAAAAAAAAACTTGTTTATAATCAAATTAAGTACATATTTAAAATAGGATAGATAAAAAATATGACAAATATATCTAGTTAATAATATTTTATTAAATATAAATTTTAAAAAATTAATGTTAATGTCAAAATTGAAGTTTAAAAAAATTAAAATTAAATATTAATGTTAAATAAAAATTATAAGTAAAATCAAGTTAATTTTAAACTAAATATTAATCAAAGTTGTAAGTTAAACTTTAAAATTACACAAACTTAAAATAAGTGAAGTTATACAATTAAATATATTTTCTTTTAAATACCTTTTTTTATTGAAAATACTTATTTACACATATTTAAAAAAATTACCAAATACATAAACTTAAACATTAATATTATAACTAAATAAAGAATTAAGATCAATCTTGGAGTGAAAATTAAAACTATAAACATACTTGAAAAAATACAAATAAATACTCATAATGAATAAAAAATTGAAATTAGCATAAAGCAGCTCGGATACTCTTTTTTTTCACAGAAAAAAATCATAACTTTATATACAAATACAAAATTACATTTTGTAGATGAACCATTATCAAAATGATAAGTGTCCATTTGTACAATACAATCATCACAAAAATTCTTATTACAGAACAACAAAATGGATTCCTCATCACAAGTATAATATCTATAGTGCATATATCCATCAAAATTATGAGACTATCAACAACCAGATCAGCTGCTGTCCACACATATATTGCACCATCAAAAACTACAAATTATCAAATGTCTGCATAATCATCAAAGTATACCTTCCATGTATACATACATGAAAATTGTACTTTCTTTCATGCAAAATGTATCATCTCCATCTTTATTGAGATCAGGAAAAATAGTATCCATAACTCATATGTCAAAGTCCTTCAACAAAACTGTCACTGTATAATTCAGATCATATCGAAACAGTAACCAAAAACAGACAGACCAACTCAGAAAATTTGATAGGTGTCAATTATCTCAGACCCAAAATACTCAGAGATATCCCAATATCCATTCTGAAGTTTCCCACCAGCATTGGATAATTTATCAGCAGTAGCATTTCTTTCTCTGTAGATGTGTTTAAAATATGTCTGCACAAAATTGTCAGATAATCCAATGACTTCTTGATGTATCTAAGCAAGTTGCAGGTTGTGAATTCTGAATTTACATGTAACCTAGTTAATCACCACCAAAGAGTCTCCAAACACCTGGATTTTAGATATTTGCTTGTCCAAAGCTAATGTTAGGAGTAATTTCAGAGCACATAGATCGGCAACATTTTTAGTACCTATACCCAAACCAGCTTTAAAAGTGATGTAGTGATCATCCTAGATGAAAAGAATCCCTCCATCGCCACAAATATGTGGGTCACCAGTAGACGAACCATCAAAAAAACCCCAAGGTTTAGATTTATCAATAATCTCCTCAGTAATGATTCTGATCTTCAACACTTCATTTTCATGTGGATAAGAATATAGTAAACCCAAACTAGATGAAGAAACCTGCGTAGGAGATGGATTAAAATAATCAAAACAACTTTGGTTCCTAGCCTTCCAGATAAACCATGTTACAATAATAGGCAATGATCTGATTTGTTTTACCTTGTCATTAAAACACCAGTTCTTCATACAAGAAAGAATCGAGTCACCAAACCATAAGTTCCTAATTTTTACCTTAGACTGTATCTCCCTCCAAATAGATTTAGTAAAAGTACATTCAACCCCTAAATGAAAGTTTGATTCAACATATGATTTGCAAAGGTAACACCGACCTGGTCCCTCCCATCCCCTATTGTTAAGAATATTGGCATGTAAGAGCTTTTCCTGAAAATAAAAACCAACAAAAGATTCTTGACTTAAGGGGACACTTAAGTTTCCAAATCATCCTCCACCACCAAGCAATTTCCATCTCATGCTTCTCTAGAATCAAATGCAGGTATCCATCTTTAGGAGAATACTTACTAGATTTTGACTGGTTCCATACAAGCACATCAGCCTCATTTTTTAATCTGATATGACTAGATTTTAGGATGGCTAGGTACCCAGACCAACAATTAATATCCTGAGTCTCAACTAAACCAAGTGCATCAACATTAAGCCATCCTTGTTCCATCAAATGAGACACTGATGAAGACCCAATATCTTTTAGAAAATAAAATTCTGCAGAGTGTAAAATATCAGTCAAATGAGAGGGTAAACTGTGTCGCCACTTACAACCTACCTAAGGATCCAAGCCAATATGAACATCAGCTCCATTCCCAACCTTCCATACCAAAAATTTACCAATAAGATCAAAATACCAGAGCACAGATTTCCAACATATAGATATACCTCTTTTCTTCTTCTCCTTGACTCTGATCCAATCCAGCAATGATAGATGCCTAATATATTTCTGAATGACAATATGTACCGAAAGAACCGAACCATGGATAATGTTCCAAACACTCTTAGCAGTAAGAGCTTTAGCAAAAAGTGCGGGTACTTTCAGCCCCCATCCACCCAATAATTTAGGATTTGCCAGAACCTTCTAGGAATACCAAGGTAATCCAAAATATGATCCATAGCTACCAAACCATAAAAATTTCAAGCAAAGCTTTCTAATTCTCTCAATAATACCCACCGGGATCCAGAAGTGCATCCAGTAAATAGGAAAAGCTTCAAGAACAGACTTTATCAGAATAAGCTTACCACCCCTGGATAGCCATCTATAGCTCCAATTCTTTATGCATTTTTCATCTTTTGCAATTAGCCAATCCCAATCTTTTAGTAAATATCTCCAGGGTTTTAGAAAGAAACCAAGATATTTCATACCCGTCTCAATTTTAAGAACAGTGAATGAAAAAAAGTTATGTAAAGAGATCAACTCTGTATCATCCAGCCCAGAATAGTAGAAGGATTATTTATCCTCATTAATCCTCATCCAAGATGCTTTAGAAAAATCCATCAATATTTCATATAAAGTTGATAAATATTGAGCAGATCCATCAGTGATCATTACAATGTCATCCACAAAAAGAACATGAGTCAAAGAAATATTATTGCCAAAAGAGATACCCCTTGTAAGCTCCACATTCTTTAGTAGATAGAATAGCCCTACCCAAACCTTCAACAACAACAAGGAAAAGCAAAGGGGCAAGGGGAAAGCCTTGTCTAAGTCCATGACTCGACCTAAAAAAACTTGAAACCACACCATTAATCAAAACATAAAAAGATAAAGAGGTAGGACTACTCATAACCCAGGTGATAAAAGATACAACAAACCCCATTTTGGATAATATAACCCGCAAAAAACTCCAACTGGCCCTATCATAAGCTTTAGACAAATCAATTTTTAGAACCATAGACTTTAAACCCTTACAATGAATAGAATGCATGCCTTCCTGAATAGCACCCACTGCATCATGTATCTGCCTGCCAGGCAAGAAGCCAAATTGCTCGTTCGAAATATATCTGCACAGAACCTTCCTAATTCTGGTAGATATAATCTTACCAATAATCTTATAACTAAAATTACATAAAGAAATTGGTCGGAACCCTTCAAAAGAGCTAGATGAATCAAACTTAGGAATCAAGGAAATGAAAGTTGAATTAAAAACAGTAGGAATTTTTACATTCTTCCTATAGTCCTCAATAACCCTTAACAAATCCAAACCCATCACATCAAAGAGAACCCTATAAACCTCTATAGGAATCCTGTCTGGACCCGGACTCTTGTCATTCTTACTCAATCCAAGAACAGATTTTATCTCATCCAAAGTAACATGGATCATAAGATCATTATTTTCCTCAGCAGATATAGATGTACGAAAATTATCAACAATTTTCATAAGTTCAGGAAGATGAAGATTCTTATCACCCTGAAATAAAGTCTCAAAATGCTGAACTCTAGCCCCAGCAATGGCATCGAAGCCTTCCACCATACTACCACCAAAATCCCTAATCTTCCATATAGAGTTAACATTCTTTCTTTGATTAGTGAATTTGTGGAAAAAAGGAGTATTATCATCCCCATAGAGCAACCACATAGCCCTACTTTTCTGTCTGGCTTCATGTTCACGATCCAAGAGGATTTTTCTCTTTTGAGATTCTAACTCAATCAATGATGCCTTAAACTCTTCAGAAGAGAAACCAAAACCTATCTTATGAGAGAAAACTGTTAGCAAGATTTCAATTTCCACTAAATCTTTGAAATCCACCTCCTTCTTCAAAACAAACCATGAAATGAAGACATCCTTAACACGCTTGAGGTTAGCAGCAAAATGAGATGCAAGGGATACTTAGCTGCTTGGCTATTTAAAACTTGCATTCCCTATCCGCAAGATTGCATTACCCTTTCAGTTTCCTAGTACACATCACCTAAGAAGAAAGAAGCCCGAGACGTGGATGGATGGATGGATAATATTATAATGTCTAAGCCCCATGTACCCAGCAAGGTGATAAGTAATCTATATACATAAAAACATTCCTCAAGTGTTTAGGGGGGAGTTATTTTTGTAAAATTAGAAGTGAAGTGAACTTTTAACTTAAAATATCAAAAGTTGAGCTTAAATTAAGATTTAATTTGATAAAACAAAAATAGAACTTAGGAAAAATAAAAAGTTAAAATTAATATTAAATGGATGAATTCACTGTTATGGTCAAGGAAGAATGGGAATTACTTGCAGTTTCTACTCTAGTGTATGTAAGTCCTATGAAGGATTTACTTTTTAAGCTAAAAAAAATTCAACCTACTGCCATAATTTGGGAAAAATCCAAGAAATAAACACTGGACTCCGATGTTCGTTTGCTTGATGATGAAATTCTCTCTCTTGAGAACCACATGTTACTTGATCCCATCTCTGAATTTTTGCAGGTGGCACGAAAAGAATTCCTATCATCGAAGATCAAACTTCTCACACATAAGGAGGAGACCCTTATGCAGAAAAGTAGGGCTTCCTAGATACTGGCAGAAGATGAGAACACTCAATATTTCCACAATTATGCAAAAAAGCGACTACTTACCAACTCTATGTGGGAGGTGGTTGATAGTGATAAATCCAAGGTTTTCGATCAAGGATCAATCAAAAGGGTGGCCCAGTCATAGTTTTCACATTTATACAAGGAACTAGACAATTTCAAAATTGATGATCAGCGAGGTATCATTAAATTGTTTCCCAGTTATTTTTCGATGGAGGTTAGGCCCAAGAATCTTGTCCATAAACAAACTAGTCTCACTTAAGGAAGTGGAATCTACTCTCAGGATCTTCGCCAAGGACAAGATTCCTGGGCCTGACGATTGGACCTTCGAGTTCTATATTCATTTCTTTGACATGTTGGGCTAGGAGTTGGTAAACGTGATTAAGGGCACACGTATTTTGGGCTTCATTCCTGAGACTCTCAATAGAACCCACCTCACTCTCATCCCAAAGGTGGATTGGCCCGATTCATTTGGTGATTTCAGACCGATTTCCCTATGTAATATTCTCTATAAATTGGTTACAAAAATCATCATAGAGAGACTCAATCCTTATTTTTGGCTTCAAATTTTGGTAGAACAATTCATTTTTTCGCTTGATAGACAAATTCTGGACACAGTTGGGATTGTCCAAGAATCTCTACACTTTGTCAAAACCAAACATTCTTCGGCCATTACTCTAAATATTGACTTAGAAAAATCTTACGACAAGGTTAACTGGTCTATTCTTCGGTTAACCCTCCTACATATTGGATTCCCTTTCAATTTTGTAAGATGGATCATGGCATGTGTCACCAGTGCGAATTGTGACTGTCCTAATCAATGGTTCTCCTATAGAGTCCTTTTTGGGCACTTAAGGTATCCTACAAGGTTGTCCGCTCTCGCCATACCTTTTTCCATTAATCATTGAAGGACTAAGTCTCATGATTTTGCAAGCAAAAAACATAAACATGATCATAGGCATAAAGGTCATGGGTTCTATCTCTCTCACACATACTTTTTTTTGTTGGCGATGTCTTACTCTTCGGTGATGGAAGTCTATTAGAGTGGATGCATTATAAGTCTTTGATAAATTTATTTTGTGGGGCATCCGGTATGACCATTAGTGAAAGGAAGTCAGCTTTTGGTTCTTTAAATGTCACCCAAGGTGTTTTGCACCAGATCACCCTGCATTCTCCATTTTCTTGGAAGTCTATAGAGGAAGGACTCACTTACTTGGGATTCCACATCAAGCCAGACAACTACAGGGTTGGTGATTGGTCTTGGTTGATCAGGAAGTTCCAGTTTAAGGTTAACTAATGGGTACTAAGATGGATTTCTCTTGGTGGGCGTGTAACTTTGGCAGCCTCTGTATTGCAATCCATCCTCATTTATTGGATGTCACTATTTATTCTCCCTGTCAGGATCATATAGGACGTTCGTAGAATTTTGTTCCATTTTCTATGGATGGGTGTTTTAAACTATAAAAAATTTCATTTGGCCAACTAGAGATCTCTGTTGAGACCCAAAGGTTGGGGAGGCTGGGGCATAAAAGATTTTAAAAAATTTAACCTATCTTTATGCGCCAAGAGTTTGTGGAAGGCTATGAATAATATTGGTCTTTGGGGAACCATTATCAAATCTAAGTATATGTCTAGAGTGCCACTAGATATTTGGCTACGTAGAGCCGATTTCATGTTCAACAATGTCTCGACGGTATTGCATAGTTTACTCTCTACTATGTCCTTCATTCTACTCGACATGTGCTGGTTTGTTGGTAGAGATAATTTGATATATATTGGTTTGGACCCGATAGTGGCCATTACTAACTTTACTTTATCGCATCCTCTCATGTTGTGGTTTCATGGAAAGAATCTGGTTTGACTCAAACATATCTATGCTTAGATGGACTGTCTTGATCCTAAGTGGTTGTCATCGACATACTTAGGCCTCTCTGGAAATTTGGCTACCAAATGGGGGTTGTATACAGACAATACTTATGCGGATGGTATTAAACTGAACTCATCCCATGATTGGATTATTTCGGTGGAAAATAGATAGACAAGGGTAGCGAAGGCCAACTTGGCTTACTTGGAAATTCTTAAATTATTTGAAGTACCTGACTGTCATTGGTGGCATACTACATTGTGGAAACTAAATATTCTTGGCAAGGTAAAATTTTTCTGTTTGTTGGTGATAAATCATAAGATTCTTACATGGGACACCCTTCAAGAGTGAGGTTTCTTGGGCCCGGGGATTTGCATTTTCTGTTACAAGGAATTAGAGTCTGTTGAGCACATCTTCGAGAGGTGCATTGTTTTTAACCAGAATGGACAAGTCCTTTGTCATAAGCTTAGGGGAATCTCACACTGGGACCTCCATTTTATTGCTGATAACTTTGAACATTGGATAAAGAAGACATTCCTACAACTTGAGGTCCCTTTCTTGTTGTTGTGGGAATTCTAGAGGGCCAGAAATGATTATATTTTCCAGAGTTGGCCAGTGTCACAACATTGTATCATCTCCAAGGTCTGTTCTTCACCTTACCTTTTTAATATTAGTCCTAAGTTGTTGTTGTTCGACACATTTGTCCTCCTCCCAACTTGAGGGATGAGACTATAGGATACTTTGATGGGACAACAAATACTAGAATCTGCGGAGCCGAGATGGTGATCATAGTGGACAGGTACCTTTCCTATAGACTTATTTTGGATGTTGGACGTGGCACAAACACCAAATCCAAGTTACTGGCTTTATGGGGGCTTTTATTCTTTTCTATTCAAAAGAACCTCCTTGACTTGCATGTAAGAGGAGACTCTAAAGTAATAATTGATTAGGTGATGGGAAAACATAATATCCACATAGTTGAACTTGAGCATTGGCTCTACCAAGTAAAAGTCCTTTTTGGTCATTTTAACTCTTTGACTTTTCAGCATGCGTATAGGGAGTACAACTCCCTAGTAGATGATCTCTCAAAAAGGGCTATTGGAATGGGAACAGGACTGATATTTTGGGAGGAATACACAGAGGATTACTTGAGAGACTCGGGCTCGATAAATATTTACTAAGTTTATTAGCCATATTTATATGTTTGCATGGATATTTTTTCCAAAAGTTTCGACAGCTACCGAATGTTTTTCAGTTATCTCATATGTAATTGTCTAACCCTTGTCAGCTTATTTAGATGCATTTACTTTTTTATTTTTGATATTTTGATGGGATAGACATTATGCCCCCTTCAAACTGTTCTACAATATGTAACTAAGTGGTGTTGATTTTATGACACAGTTTTATAAAAGTTAAAACTCTATTTTCAGTGTGAAAAGAATATTATAACATACAAACACAAATACACATACATAGAATTAGTAAAATAAAAATTGACATTAAAGTTAGAATTGAAGTAAAAATTAAAATTAAAATTAGAGTTTAATAAAAAATTAAAATTAAAAACATAATTAAAAACAAATAGTCAAGTGATTAAAAATTAAAAATATAAAATTAATTTTAAGTTTAAAGAATTGTCATTATAATTAAAACTATAATTTTAAAACACTACACAAACAACAAGGTTACAACTTAAGCATTAAGATTACACAGCCATTACATAGTTGAAAATAAAATTAAACTTACCAGTTAAGCATTAGAGTGACAAAAAAACATTTAAAAACTAATATATGTGATAATATATGTGACGTGTTTGTAATATTATAATAGACATGTTTGTAATATTATAACACACATATAAACAGAAACACTCAAATACACATATATAAGAAATACACATACATTTTTTTTTTCATAAAAAAAGATCTTATATATTTAATATATAAAAAAGGTATCACAGAAATTACATTTCGATGACTTAGTCTTCACTTATCCATAACTGATACCACAGCCAATGACTAGAAAGTAGTAGACTACTACCCAGACACCCTGTATCCCATATGTCTTAAAACAATATAACATTCCACATCTACAGAAAAGTATCTACCCTGGTTAATTATGTAATCTACATTACATAATAAACCGCAGATATGATACCCCAAAAATGAACAATAAGATATAACAATCTTATGCGTTCATGTAGGTATGCCAAAACAACTAAAAAGTACCAAAAATAGTATATGAGGATGGATCTCGTCCATCCCCATGGGCCACCAAAAAGTTTCCAACCGGCCCCTCTAGTGCCTGCTTAGATAAGAGATCTGCTCCATGATGATCTCTCTATAAACATGCTGGATGTTGATCACTGAGAATTGTCTTTTCAGCTGCAGGATACGATCCATCCAAAAGGTTAAGTGCACAGATTCTAAATGAAAAATACCTTTAAACCATTCTACAATGACCCTGGAATCTCCAGCTAATTGAATGGATTCTATGCCCATAGATCTAGCAAAATGAAGTATACTCCACAATGCAAGTAACTCAGACCGAGTGTTGGTACCATAGCCACAATTCCACTTTATATTATATCTACCCAGATGAGGCACTATTAGGATAGCCCCTGCTCCACACTTGGTACCACCTTCTTGAGAGGCCCTATCAAAGTATCCAATAGACAAGTCATGCTGAAAAGTAGGTTGCTGTATAATGCACTGCTTAAGCACCTTGGGCCGCTTTGATCCCACATTCCATATGTACTAAACCTTATCGACAATCTGATGCAGAGTAGAATATACATCCCTAAAGATGATGGAGTTCCTTTCCAGCCAGATAAGTCTACACACATGAAATGGAATAGTCCTCAACTCATCTCCACCTGTAATCCAATTCCTTAAAGCCTCAATAATATTTAGTCCATGCCACAATAGTTTTGTTTCAAAGAAATGTCTAATATGCTGCCAAACCTACACAGAAAATGAGCATTTAATCATCAAATGTGTAATACTTTCCTCATCATCGTGGCACAATGGACAGATACCAGGACCCGCGAAGCCTTTTTTCTGAAGCATGTTCCACGTTAGAATACGTTTAGCCAGCATTAACCAAGAGAAAAGTTAAGGGGGATATTCCACCGCCAAACCTCCTTAAACCATAGTGGAATACATTCCGAGATTGTGGAAGGAACAGAAGATTCATAAGCTAGAGCCACAGAGATAGCCCCTGTTTTAACATTTTTTCTCCAAAATAGGGAATCCTTACATCAGTTCAGACTCAATCCAGTGTTTTTTAGCTTGTAAGTATAATCAAACCATTCATTTGCCAGATCCCCTATCAAATTTAAATCCTGTGCATCCGCCCAGCGAGTGAAACTGTCACCATCAGTAAATATGGCTTCCTGAGCCAAATAATATACTCTGTTATCAATTAATTTAGTCAAAAGTGGATCCGACAGCCTGAACAATTTAGTCAAACCCAAAATAGGGTCTCTACCCACCTTGATGCTCCACCCATCACCGGGGCGCCACGCCACCCACTGTTTCAAAATAGGCATCGCCTTCAGAAGAGCTCTCCAAACATATGAGATGTTCATCTTGTCATACTCAACCAATCTAATCCATTCACCAATAGCCCATCCACGTAAGTATTTTGCAGATACAACCCGATGCCACAGGCAAGGAACGAATAAGCACCGCCACAGGTTTTTTGCATTTAAGGCACTGCCAAAGGTGCCAATATCTTTCAGTCCCCAACCTCCACAATCTTTGGGCTTCACCAATAAATCCCATCTAGCCAAGCAGATAGAAGACTTTTCACTACAGCCAGACCATATGAACCTAGTCAATCTGCTCTGTATCCCTTTTAGTACAGCCTTCGGAATCCAGATGAGGGAGAACCAGAAAACAGGAATACTTTCTAGGATAGATTTTGTTAATATGAGCCTTCCTCCAATGGATAAGAAACGATGTCCCCAAACACTGATGCGTGACTCAATTCTCTTAAGTAACCAACACCAGTCCCTGATCTTATAATCATTGGGCTTCAGAAAAAATCCCAGGCATCTGAAACCATGCTCAAGAGGCCGAATATCAAAGGAAAAAAGTTGTTGTAGTACCTCCAACTCATCTGGTTCCCACTTTGAATGATAAAACTGAGATTTATCTGGACTAATTCTCATACCTGAAGCATCACATAATACATCAAGGGCTTTTTTTATAGCCTGTCATTCTCGAAATGTTCCCCCACCAAATAATAGGATGTTGTCCACAAATAAAAGATGGGTTATAAAAATTCTAGCTGCCACCTCAATACCCACAATATCACCATGATCTGCTAACTCCTTTATCATTATGCTAAATCCTTCAGCAATTAGAAAAAATAATAACGGTAACATCGGGCATCCCTGACGCAGGCCCCGGGATGCCGAGAAAAAAGGTGTGGGATTACCATTGACCAGTATAGAAAAGTTTGCGGAGCTCACACAACCCATGATCCAATTTTTTGTGGGTAAGGGAATACCAATCTGCAAAATAACCAACCTGATAAAATCCCAGTCTACCCGATCATATGCTTTAATGAGGTCCAACTTCAGTACCAAAGCTTTCTTATTCTTTATCTTGATGCTGTGTAAAGTTTCTTGTGCAATTGCTATGGCATCCATTATCTGGCGATTTTCCAGGAAACCAAACTGTTCATCAGATATACCTAAAGACAGCCCCTTCTTCAGACGAGTAGCAATAATCTTTGTAATAATATTATAAATAAGATTACAAAGGGAGATCAGCCGAAATCCCGCAAAAGAGGAAGGCTTATCCGATTTGGGAATTAACGCCACAAAATTAGAGTTCAGTGAGCCACAAACTTTGCCTTGGATCCGATATTCCTCCACCATAGCCAGTAACTTAGGTCCCACCAAATCAAAAAAATGCAGGAAAAATTCTACGGTCCATCCATCGGGCCCAGGACTCTTCGAGAGTTCAAAATCTTTCAGAGTGGAAAGTATTTCTTTCAGGGTGACAGGTATAAAGAGCCTCTCACCATCCTGTTCCCCAAACATCTGCGGGTACTTCATAATAAGCTCCATTTGTGCAACAATAGACAGATTTTCCTGTTTCTTATAAACAGAATTAAAATAAGCAAATGCTTCTTTTTCAAGATCTCCCTGTTTGTAGATGACGGAACCATCTTCCGTTTGTAATTCCTAGATATGGTTATGAATCCTACGGGTATTTGCAAAATGATGATAAAATTTGGTGTTATTGTCACCACATTCATTCCATTTTAATCTACTTTTCTGATGTGTCGTCTCCTCTTTCCTCTTCAGTATTGAAAACTGTGATTCCGAAAGGCACTTCAACTTATCATGAATCTCCTCATCACAAATACCAGCCGGGAAATCTATCAAAATTCTAGCAATATCAAATTCATTGGAAACTAATTCCGCTGAGTCATGGGTCTTTTGATTCTTTTCCCACTCCTTCACAACACTTTTGAGCATCCTAAGCTTTTGAACCATAGTCCGCATGGGAGAAATATCATCTTCCATCATCAAAGACCGCCACGTCAACCACACAAACTGGTCAAATGGTTCCATATCTAGCCAGGTCGCATTAAATTTAAAAGGATAAAGGATATGTTCTCCTTCCATCTCCCATTGGAATACTATAGGGAAATGATCAGAGATCTTTGATTGAACAACCCACGACCTGTAGGAGTGAACCTGTTCCAGCATATCCTCATCAGCAAGGAATCTATCCAATCGCTTGCCAATGCCAGCCGAACCACCCCGTCCATTCTGCCAAGTAGGGCGTAAGACTGATGGCTCCACATCTAATAAGCCTTCCTCGCGAAAAAGATTATAAAAAAAGTCAGCTTCTGGATCCATGCGAGTACATCCCCAAGTTTCATTAGCAGACACTGTAAAATTAATATCTCCCCCAATGATTAATCCTTCCTCCTTCAACAACCCACTATCATGAATAAGATTCCAATAAGGAATTCTGTTTTGATATGGTCCATAACAATTCAGTATTTTAAGTTCACGGTCTCCATTTAAGTACCTACCCTGCAATAAGATACCTGCAACAGTTTTGAAAACAACAAAATTTGCTTTTTTAGGATTCCATGCTGTCAGCAAACCCCCCGAAAGACCAATTGCATCCACAGCGCTTATATTCCAACTCCCCACCACCTTTGAAAATACATCAATCGCCTTTTCTGCAGTCACCATCGTCTTCTGAATCATCAAAATATCGGGTCGAACATTCTCACACACTCTACGGAGGGCTAGCAGTTTCTGGGCACCCCCGACCCCATGAATATTCATAGAGAGAATGATCATGTCAAACCCCGTGCTAGGGCCTTCTGTGCTCTAAGGGCCCGGGGGACATGTGAAGGTGGAGAAGTTAATTGAGGAGAATCAGAAACCAACCCCTTCAGTTTTCTAGCGTTCCTAGTCTTCAGTGGTGAAAATTCTGGATCCAAACCCCCATGAATACTTCCTTTGGGATCACTGGACTGTTTGCCCTTTGTTCCCGGGGATGTTAAAACCTCAGAAGATGTTTTACCAACAATAATTCTGCCATCCGAGTAAACAGGAAGTATAGTCTTCTGGAGTAAGTCCCTATAAGAAGGTATAACATCAGTAATAGATTCCAACTCAACAGGCTAGGAAAATGATTCTAAATCAATCTGTGGAGATGAGTAAATATCCTCAAATAGCTCTACGCTCCCCATCGGAGTACTGGAGTCCCCCAAAGATGGTTTAGGAATAGTATCAACAAATAACCCAGGAACAGTCAGATGATTCAAGGAAGACGATGGATTTGTGTCCAGATTGTTACCTCCCTCCGCCACCTTAGAGGATTCCTTTAAAGAAGCAAGACCTTCCTTACTTATACCAAATTTCAGAATAAAGCTATCATTGAGCAACGATACTTTCAGTTTTAAGAACTCCAACGTTAAAGATGCAATAAGGGATGGAGAGTATAATTGCAACTTACCGATCAGTGATATGTCTGGAATAGAGAGAGTAGTCAAATCTAGTGCCAACGATTCCACATGCGGCTCGTTCATTCTAGGAACCTCTTTAATAGATGAAGGATTTGTTAATAAACCAGGACACTTGAGTTGTTTAATTGGACGCCCAGAGCACTGTGCCTTAAGGTGTCCAACCTTATTGCAAGTCGAGCAGTGAAAAGGGAGACCCCAGTAATCCAGCTCAAGTTCATATACAGTCCCCCTCCATTCAAGATTTAAATCATCCAAAAGTCCTTGTGATATATCAATTTCCACAAGAATATTACCAATTCTACGGTCCATTCCCCCAAGAAGGGATGGCTCCACATGTAAAAAGTGCCCCAAGTGATTGCCAACAGCAGTGAAAGCTTCCAAATGCCACAGGAAGAGGGGGCAGTTCAAAATATGAACCCAAAGATGTCGCACTTTCAATACTTTCTTCTCAGGGTTGAAAAGGTGGCACCACGTCTCCAGCATCAGGCTACCCTTACCACACAGCCAGGTGCTGGATAAGATAGCTTCCGAGTCCTCCAAGCTCTTAAACTGAAAGCAGTACCACCCCCTGGATAGTTTAAAAACATCTAGCATGTATAGTAGTAGAGGATACCAATGTTCCTGAACAAAAGCCACAACGTCACGGCTGGCGTTTGGTAACAGCATCCAACCCAATATCATCCCCTAAAACCATCCTCGGGCCCCTATTTTTTGGCTTCTAGAGTTTTAGTACCGCCCTCACATCGGCTTTCTCCATTGTTCCTGGAATAGTCGAATAATTCGGTTTAGTATGAAAATGAGAAGCAACCTGTATATTTTCTTGAGGGATGTTTAAATCAGCTGCTTGACAGTCATCAATAATCGCCATTAAATCTCTCTCGGCATTCTGTTCCAACAACAGCTGTTTCCCAGGCTGAAGAGCTCCACCTTGATAGCGTCTAGAAGAGTCTATACCACCAGGCACTTTACTACCACCTTGACCAAATTTATCCCTCAAGGCATCATCTGGGATATAGAGCCTAGCTTCCTTCCAAAAAATCTCATCATTTGGATCCAAAAGGTCTAAATATTCTCCACCTGTCCCCATCACAAATGACTCACACTTGACACATTTATGTCGCAACCACCAAAAGTATGTGCACACTATTCTTCCATTCTTGTCATAGGGAAGATAGTACCATCTTTCATAAAGGCTGGACCAAGAACATATACTATCCCTCTCGAAAGAGCACCAATATACCCACCAACTATAGTAGAGAATACGCCACCTTATAAAAGAGGGCAGACAATACAAATAATCAAAGACACATCTCCTCAAGAAGAATTAATGGGCAACATAGTGACCGTCATCTCCAAATGCCTCGGCTTGAACAATCCAGAATAAAGAAAAAATAACTGGATGATAAGTAGCATCAAATGTTGTTTATGTCCGACCGATAGAGTGGGCACGTCGAGTTGACACGTCGAACAATCACAAACCACTTGCCATTACTGTACATTAAATACATGGTCGCCACCCTTCCTGAATAGTACAATGTAGTAAGGTATGCAGTAAAGGCATGAAACGACCATCCCACCTACCGACTTTAATGAAAAATTCAAACCATCAGAAAGCAGGAACAATCCAACCAGGTGATGTCGAAGAAATGAACTACCAGTGCCCAGAGATAGATCAGGTCATGGTATATGTCTCGAAAAACTAGAAATCAAGTGCTTCTTCTACACCAAGACTAATCCCATCTCCACCACCAAAAGAGAGGAAACAATAAATAAAAGCTAACCCACGATTCTATAACCAGCAGTCCCACTGAATAAACCAATCACCCAAAGAAAATCAGATGATTACACTACAGAAAAGGTGCAGTCTCTCAGTCCTTCAGTCCACCAACTAATAGCAGAGATGGAGCACTCTCGCTATCCCACAGTCTGCCAATAAAAGTAAACTATCCTGCAACTGATAAATGCAAAAAAAACTACAAATCCTTTGCCAATGCATAATGAGTCAAGTAAAAATCCAGCACAAAGAAGATAGACTCCCCTTTCTCATAAAGAAAACTGTGGAAGTACAAAACAACCCCCCATAAAGACACAAACTGCAAATCCACCGAATCATGTATAACTAGTCCGCTCCTAGCTGAAGCCAACCTGTAGTTTTCAACAAATCTTGTTTCCACAATATAACACAGCAAAGAAAGAAATAGTATCTAAAAACAAGTAGCCAAAGTGGCAGAATATCAGATTGATGTAATACAACAATGTCAGTGATGTCCAGATCCTTCTTGTGATGCTCCTCCGCTGCCTCCGCTCCTCCGCTCCCACTCCTGTGGCAAATTGAATGGTTATGATCACTCAAGAAATACACATACATAGAATTAGTAAATATAACAATTGGCATACTGTTAAATTTAAAGTTTAAGGTTAATGTTGGGGCTAGAAAAAAAGTTAGAATTTGAGTGAAAATTAAAGTTAAATGTTAAGGTTAGAAAAGTTAAAGTTGATGTTTGGAGTGAAAATGAAAGTGAAAAATTAAAGGTTTAGATTAAGTTAAAGTGAATAAAAAATAAGTTTTAATTAAAAAAAAAATACTTGAAGTGAAAAATAAAATTAACAATTAAAGTTTGAGTGATTATTATTATTAAATGGCTATATAAAGTAAATAAGTTAAAGTTAATGTTAAATGCATATATACACCTAGTAAATTAAAAAATATATAGTTAGAGTGCAAGTTAAAAATTANGTTAAAGAGTTTGTGTAGTTAAAATAAACATGAAATTAATATTATAAATAAGAGTTAAGCATTTGTGTTGGAGTAAGAGTGAAATGTATATTGTAACATACTTGAAGTTTAAGTTAAGTTAAAAGAAGTGAAAGTTAATGTCAATACTAAATACATCCATATTATACAATTAAAAAATTAAAATAAAATGTTAAAGTTGAAGTGAAATAATATTAATTTATCAAATGCATATATACACGCATTAAATAAAAATGAAGTTGAAACTATATAAAAAAAAGTCAAAATTGATGTTGGAATGAATAAAATGTACATTGTGTTGGAGTAATAGTGAAATGTATAGTATAATATGTTCGAAGTTTAAATTAAATGTTAAAAGAAATGAAAGTTAATGTTATTACTAAATGCATACATATACAAGTAAAAAATAAAAATTAAAGGTTAAAGTTGTGAAATAAAATTAATATCAAATGCATACACACATTAAATAAAAATGAAATTGAAATTATAAATAAAATTTAGAATTTGTGTTTGCATGAGTGAAATGTACATTATAAATATTCCATGTTGGAATTAAGAAAAAATTATAAATATATTGTTGGGGTTTGAAATATGCATTGTCTTGTGGTTGAAATTAGACTTTGAATTAAAAATACATTTGAAATAAAAATTTATTAAATATAACAATCCATATTTTTAAATTATCAATGAAATGCACATTGTGTTGGAGTAATTGTGAAATGTTTATAGAAATATGTTTGAAATCTAAATTAAGTTAAAAAAAGTAAAAGTTAATGTTGTTACTAAATGCATACATATATACGAGTAAAAAATAAAAAATAAATGTTAAAGTTGTGAAATAAAATTAATATCAAATATATACACACATTAAATAAAAATGAAGTTTAAATTATAAACACAGGTTAAAAATGTTATTGTAATATATTTGAAGTGTAAGTTAAGTTAAAAGAAGTGAAAGTTAATGTTAATACTAAATACATCCATATTATACAAGTAAAAAATTAAAGTTAAATGTTAAAGTTGAAGTGAAATAACATTAATTTATCAAATGACGATTATGGGCATGGAGAGATGGTGATCGAGCGCTCTGCTAGGGTTTTCGTTATCTTGTTGTAGCAGCGCTAGCTTTGGTGTCGTTTGTCAGCTTGGCCCTGCTTCTGCATCATGATGACAAGATTGGGGGGAGCAGGCTCCAGGCCCCTCCCAGTCAAAGGAAGATCATAAAGTGCCAGAGGGACCTCTGGGGTCCAACTCCACAATAAAGATAGGTACGAAACATATTCCCATCCCAATGGAGGATATCAGCACAAAGGATAAGCCCCATTCTGACGCATGCAAGAACAATGAAGTAAGTCCTCCTCCCTTGAAAAAATATTGTATTCCATGCATGACAAAAAGACCATCCTTGTTTCTCCCGGCATAAAGAATCAATGCCACAGCACAAAAAATGAAAGATCACACCCCGATCAAAAAATTCATGGGGTTCTGGCTGACTGAATAGGCCCTTAGGGGTTGGATTGCAGCAAAGTGGAAACCCAAAGCCCACTTCAACCTACAGCTAGGGTCAAAAATATTCTTCACTATTATCTTTCACCACTTAGAGGACAAAGCACTAGTGGAAGATGGTGGACCTTACTTCTTTAACTCTGCAGGTCTCTATCTATGAAACTGGGTAGAGTGATTATGCCCATAAAAAGAGGATTTCTCCTGGGCCTCTGTCTGGGTTTGGATGTTCTCTCTACCTCAAGAATACTGGGATGAAACCACCCTCCAAGAGATCGTCAATACCTTGGGAACTTTTTTTCATACGGAAGATCAAACCAGAATGAACAAATATACCTCCTATGCCATAATCTATGTCTATATGCATATTGCTCGGGCCCTTCCAGATGTAATATGTCTCTCCCATGAAGACACTGATTGGATCCAGCCACTGGACTACGAACACATTCCCTTCATATGTTGAACATGCCATGAACATGGGCACCTATTCAGAGAATGCCCCACTCTCAAAAAGAAGGAAATCCCAAAGAGGGTAGGAATGGATGAATAAGGGTTTTAGCAGACTACCAGAAAGAAACGCAGCCATAAGAAACCACTGCAAGATAAGAGCCAGGATCTCCCCCCTTCAAATAGTAACAGCTTCCAAGTTCTAGATGATAAGATCCCTAAAGAACCAATTTTGATGCGAGAAGACCCAGAGTAGCAGCCCATGACAGAAAAAGAAGATCTATTGAATCCTCAAAACCAATTCATGGGAAAATCCTCGAAAACCCCTATTGACAAGGGAGAAGCAATCCCGAAGGACCACGACATGTCAGATAAAATACTCGATTCACAAGAGGAGGAGGATATGAAATATGTCATTCCAGAAGGTCTCGATCTCATTGGCCTGGAGGACGCATGCACCAGAAAATTCTTCAAATCTATTCCTCACAAGTAGAACCAGCTTCGTCATAAATCCCTAGCCAAAGCTAAAGCAAAAAATTTAGGAGTTGCAAAAGCGGTGAAAATAGAGAAACTAAAGAATCAAAAGGATGCAAAGAAAAAGGGTCGCAAAAATGCTCTTCAGTGAATAAACCATCTAGGCACAGTGTTGGTGGAATCCGGCTAATACCCTCAGTTAATAGAGTTCTTTTTCTCTCCCCCTCCTATTATCCAATGAATATCCTCTCCTAGAATTTCCAAGGTATCAATGGTTGCTCTAAACAAATAATTCTCAAAATGAAGATTCAAAAAGATCAACCTTCTGTCCTTTTTTTGCAAGAAACCAAATGTACCACTGAGACCATCCCTCAGATGATGAATCAAATCTGGAAATATTGTCTTACCATTGCGATAGATGCCCAAGGGGCCTCTGGAGGCTTATTCATCAATAGGAACCCTCTTCTCATCTCCTTGGATGATTTTGCCTCCTCTCGTCACTCCCTCTCTACTTCCTTTCACATCCTTGGCTCCAGTATCAGGGGATTTATTGTGAATATTTATGGCCCTCAAACTATGAACATCAATATGAACCTTCTGAATCATTTAGACTTGTTCTACAACTCTCATCCAGATTCTCCTCTTTTAATCGGTGGTGACTTCAACATGATCACCAATATGGAGGAAAAAAAGGGTGGAATCAAAGCTCTTTCGGCAGAAGATGATGCCTTCAAATACACTATTAGATCTTATGCATTCATGGATATTCAAACCTCTTTTGGATTCTTTACCTGGAACAACAGAAGAGGAGGAGCTCATCAAATTGCAAAACACCTTGATCACTTCCCAGTTTCTGATCAAATTCTCACCCTCGGTGGCCTTTTGGATGCCTCTATTCTTCCCACAGTTGGTTTGGATCATTGGCCCATAGCCCTCTCCTGGATCAATCAGGGCACTACCCTCCATAAACCCTTCAGATTTGAAAATTTTTGGCTCACTCATCCAACCTTCATGGACTCTTTCAGCTCCTGGTCGGAGGAGATGACAGTGACTGGCCATTCAAAAACTGTCATCATGCATCAAAAACTCAAGAGGTTGCATCGTCACCTTCGCCATTGGAATAAGAACACTTTTGGAGATATATTCAAGGATAAAGCGGCTATTCAAGATAGTATGGCCTCCATCCAATGAAATGCCATGGATCATGGCTTCACCCAGGAAACCAAACTCCAAGAAAGGGAGCTTCTAAATCATCTTAACAAGAGATGCGACTAGGAAGCTATTTATTGGAACCAGAAAGCAAGGTTCAAATGGCACAAAGAAGGAGAGAAGAACACAATATTCTTCCACAAGTCCACCATCTAACATCGGATGAGGAACATAATCAACAAACTGCATTCAAAAACTGGGGAAACATTGGAGGAGCAGGAGGAAATATCTGATGAGCTTACTAGGAACTTCACTCATCTCCTCTCTGAACCAAACCACTCCCATTAATATGCCATCAAAAAAATAATCCAGCTCATCCCTCCTCTAGTCCACAATGAGCACAACCAATCCCTTATGCAACCCATTACCATGCAAGAAGTGGAACAACAGTAATCAGGATGAAACCCATGCTCCCCCTCCTCATCTCTCCAAAGTAATCAGGCTATGTAGAAGGGTGCCAAATCCTTGATGGTATTATCCTTTCACATAAGGTGGTCCGCTCACTGATAACCACCAAAACCCCTAGCATGATCCTCAAACTCGATGTTTCCAAAGCCTTTGACAAACTTAGTTGGTCCTTCCTAGAAAAAATTCTCATTGCTTTTGGCTTCTGTCAAGACTGGGTTCAGTGGATCCTCTCCCTCATCTCCTCTGCCTTTTTTTCCATACTAGTCAATGGTTCTCCCTCCTCCACCTTATCCCCCTTGCATGGTATCCATCAAGGGAACCCCCTTTCCCCCTTTCTCTTCATCCTCATGGTTAAAGTTCTAGGGCGCATGATCCAATAAGCCATGGAAGCTCACACCCTAAGAAGGTTTATCCATGCACAATTCCCCTCTGTTAGCATACCAACAATTTGTGGATGAAAATCTAATTTTCGTTCATTCTTCTATCCAAGAATCCCGCACCATTCACTCGATCTTGCAAACCTTTGAAGAAGCCTCTAGAACATCCCTAAACCTGGAAAAATCTCATATCTTCTTCTTCAATATTGGGGCGACATCCCAGAGGAACATCACTCGCATCCTCTACTTCTCGGTCTCATCCTTGCCTACTAGATATCTGGGCACCCCTCTCTTCGATGCAACTATCAAGCACCCCTCCTGGAAGGAACTCCTTGACAAACTTGAGAACCGTCTTTCTTCCTGTACCTTTAGAGCCCTCAACCTCCTTGGTCGTGCAGTCCTCCTCAAGTCCACTTTGCAATCTATGCCTCTCTACCTCTTCTCTATCTAGAAGCCCCAAAATGGGTGTTGAAATCCATCAAATCTTTGTAAATGTCCTTCCTATGGGGTTGCAATAGCAATAATCATCACTGGGCTCTGGTAAGCTAGAAGAAACTCTGCACTAAGAAAAAAGAGGGTGGCCTCAGCATTAGAGATCCAGAACTTAACAATCAGGTGCTCTAAGAAAAAATTTGGTGGATTTGGATCTCTAACAACAACTCTCCCTGGACCAAATGGTGGAACAACAAGTATTGTCCAGACTATCCCCCCCATTCCTTAATCAGATTCGATGAAGAAGTTTCAGTCTCACATATCTGGAAGGTGGATAACAAGCAAAGGGCGCTCGTGTAGTAGCAGAGTTTTTGGGAAATAAAAGTAGGGGACAAGGATTTATTTTGGAATGAATCCTGGAAAATACTTCCTTGTTTAAAAAGTCTAATACTCAATCCTGACGGTCAGAACTACATTCAATGCAATTCCCACCTAAAATTTGAAGAGTACTGGAAACCTTTGATCGAGGGGTTCCGTTGTTGGAAAGATCCCTCAAACTGGAATGTTGTCCCTCACAAAGAACTCATCGACTCTGTCTACCCCAAAATATGCAACCATCAGATCAAACACATTCACGGAGGGGACATCATCCGTTGGGGTCATAGGTCATCTGGTACCTTCATAGTCAAAGAAGATTATGATATTCTGTCAATTGCGTTGGACTTCTAGGACTCTCCTATTTGGAATGATATCTAGAAACCTCCTCAATGGCCCAAAATCTCTCATTTTCTCTCGCTTCTCATGCATAGGCAGATCCTCACCTGGGAAAATCTAGCCAAAAAAGGCTTCCAAGGACACTCTAGACGATTCCTATGTAATGGTCATCAAGAAACCATGGACCATCTCCTAGACACTTTCCCCTTCACTAGCTCCTTATGGGATTATGTTGTGGAAGCCTTTAGATGCACAAACAGAGCTAAAGGTAATGTTACTAACACTATTCATCAATGGACGGACTCTCCATTTGAAAGTAACATTCTGAATTAGCTCTAGACTGCCATGACAGGATTCATTCTCTGGATCTCATGGAAAGAAAGAAACAACAAAATCTTCAAAGACTCCAAAGTGTCAATGCAAAATTTATGGGATGCAATAAAAAAAAATCTTCAGGAAACAATCCATGCCAAAGGTTGGTTGAGTGAGGACCTACCCACTGCCCAGAATGAGAGAAGCATCCTGGCACCTCTAAGTTTCAACACCTCAATGGTCCCACGTCCTTGTAGCAGAACCACCATGCAAGTGGCAAGCCCTCTTCATTAGGAATCTCCTCCTAAAAATGTCTTCAAGATAAATTTTGATGGCACCTCCAAGGGAAAACCTTGCATAACAAGCTTAGGAGGAGCTATCGGAGACCATAAAGGGACCATCATCCACCTTTTCTATGGTAACATGGGAATCAAATTTAACAATGCAGTGAAATTGGAAGGTATGATTGCTGGTTTAACGATAGTTGACAGGAAAAATATTCTTTCGGCAATTATTGAAGGAGACTCAGCCATCATCCTTTCCCTGGAAGCCAAAATTATCCATGGCACGTCCATCACCAAAGTCACCTCCACCTAGCACCTAGCCCACTCTCTCACCTATCTGGCCAACCTCATGTAGTGCATGCATGCGATTACCTTCCACCACATGTGCAGGAAATCCAATGCCCTAGATAACTTCTTAGCTAACTCTGGGGTGAACTCTCCTCTCCCTCTAGTGGAAGGCACGTTACAAGATAGTCTAGACTCTCAGATTCTCCTCAAAAGAAAACAAATGGCTACAAATTATCTCTCCCTCCCGGATGCAGGTGACTGCTCCATGGCTCAGCAACACACCCTCCCTCGATCTGAGCGACAGACACGTGGCAAGCATCATGTTAACATCAATTTCCATGACACTTACGAGAACCTTCGTTGTGCTCCAAGCGTTGGAAGCAAAGCATACTGTCACCTCTACACCTGGAACATTGGGTGGTGAAGATCTGGTTCAATCCTAGCCTTCAAGGCTTTGCATTGACATTCATGCCTCGTACTATGGTAGGGAGGGAGAAGGTTTTGAGCACGACAGTATGGTATTTGGACATCAAGTTTCAGATCTGCTCGGCTAAGCACACACCTTGGCTTGTTGAACGTCTACAAACTCTCAATGAGTTTGCCTCCCCAGACTGCATCTTGATCATTGATACTCTCTGGAAGAAGAAGCGCATCAGGGTCAGCATGTCGCGGTGGCGTGGAACTCTATGAAGAGCCACCATAGGTAGAGGAAAAGCATAGTGATGGTGTAGTTTTCAGGTGGCAATGGACTATGAACCGCATATCTCTAACATGGTTCATGTCCTCGTGGAAGCTTGGGAGAACCACATTCTAAATCACAAGATGGCAATGGGCCAGGATGGTAGCCAAATCAATCACTACTGGCTCATGAAGAACATGATCTACAATTTAATGGAGGATATGCTTACCAATTGGGTGGATTCCAGAGACACGGTCCAGGTGGTGAAGATCAGAATCTTAGAGATAGATGCTCATCTCACAAAAATGGAGAGCTCATTCGCATGGAAAGGAAACACGGGTATCCCTGGCCATGGAGGTCTAAATGGAGGAAGTTGTGACTGAGGTGGTGGTGGAAGCAGTAGCGCTATGGGTGGCATGGTTTTGCTACTAGAGGTGGTAGTGGCAGTGCAACTGGGTGCACCATTGTGCCTCCTCCTGCTCCGTCCTTCCCCATACCCTCGACGGTGGAGCTGTTATTCAAGCATTTGAAGGCGACGCTCTCCCAACATCCTGCTCCACAACAAAAACAACCTCAGATGCCTCAGGAAGTTGCCACCAACTCACATAGCCAGTTGCAGGAGGAAAGATGGGCTTTCCCCATAACCAAAGAAATTCTAGACATTCCACCTATCTGATGACCAAGTTGACCAGGTTTTTTGGTTTTTTCATATCATGTCAAGTGGTTCTTATGCCTGTGTCTATTTCCAGGACTTTCTCCATGTTTATTTCAGGGTCAATGCCTATGTCTTTCTCTGGGCCTAAATCTATGTCTACTTTTGGTTCAATGTCTGTGTCTTTTTCCAGGCTCTTGTCTTTGTTTATGTCGTTTTACTGTCAAAATATGTAACTATGTCAGTTTATTGGCCTCGGCCTTTAATTTCAAAGTGGAACAGTTTCTCCTCTGGCTCTCTCAGACGACCATCTTTTGAGAGGTTAAGGTGGTGGCTTCACCTCCTTCGACCTCCTCTGGTCATGTTGAATTCTATAATTTTTTCCATTGTATTATAATAGATTTAAGTATCTTACAAAAAAAAACATTAATTTATCAAATGCATATACACACATTAAATAAAAATGAAGTTGAAAATATATTAAAAAAAGGTCAAAATTGGTGTTGGAATGAATAAAAAGTACATTGTGTTGGAGTAATAGTGAAATGTATAGTATAATATGTTTGAAGTTGAAATTAAGTTAAAACCAATTAAAGTTAATGTTATTACTAAATGCATACATTTTTTTTTTCAAAGAGAAAAAAGCGTAATTTTCATTCATCTTTAAGAGATCCAAAATTACATAATGATATTCACTCTGTCTGTGAATCGAATGCCTATCTCATAGATCCATTGATAAGACTCCATAGTCTGCTATCAATTTACTGAAAGAGAAAAACAAGAGCTATAAACTCCCAGTCTGTCCACCACATAGTTCAGAATGTTTTTTGTAACAAAAGGAAATACATATTAGACATATTTTTCATACTGCCGCTGTAGATAGCAATATAGTGGGAATCATAACAGTCTGTCAACTGATAATAAAGTGTTTTAGATACAAGCAAAACAGTTGTTCAAATGCTCAGTCTATGAACGGCCTGTGGTAGAATTCGTAGCTTTGCCCTTCCCTTTCTTCACGAATTTTCCAAGTGCCAAAGTCCAAGCGCAGCCCTTCTTTGGATGCCTGGTCCGCTTCTTTGTTGTTTTCCCTGTAAATATGCCGGCAATGGAAAAAATCATAAGTTTGTATGATATTCTGTGTAGAAGAAAGTAAATTGGCAATTCTAACATTTCTGCAGTCTTGTATGTGTAAGATCCAGTTTATGACATTCAGCGAGTCCCCACAAACCGACAGCCGGGTGATACCCTTCTCGCTCGCGAAGATGAGAAGCAATTTTAAGCTCATGAGTTCGGCAAAATTATTCAAGCCCACTCCCAGGCCCATTGTAATGGTGAAGAAGTGTGAATCTGATAAAAAAAGTAACGCCCCCCCTCCACACATCTCATTTTGTGCTGCACCGTCAAAAAAACCCCAGGGGTGGGTTTTATCTAAGACGAGTTCCATGTTCCTTCTCTGTTCGGCAGCTCTAATGTGTTCAGGCAATGCCTTGTATAAACCCACCGATTGAGCACTAGTTATCTCAGGAATGCTAGATTTCTCATTGAAAATAGCCCCATTACGAGCCAACCAAATCCCCCAA
>LPNX011147451.1:294046-371366 GCA_001517045.1 Pseudotsuga menziesii
TTCTCCACAACCCCTGTCGGGAGCTCCACATCCCCAGTCGATCGCCCATCAGCCCAAATAGGACTCGCACAACCCCTGTGTTCTGAAACAAGCAGCGGTCCCCTCCCATCTACGAATCCACCGCTCCTCTCACCACAAGCCTGCTCAACTTGCCTGGCCACCCCCTCTGCCGCAATACCATCAAAGTCTTCGACAGCCTCGAAACCCTCCTCCAGAGCCGGCACCGGAAACCCTACTTTCCGAGAAATGAAAACCCCTTCTTCCGGCCAACTCGAACTACCCAGAAAATCTGCCTGCCGCTCAGTGAAACCCTCAGATTCCCCCGTAGGCAGTCTGTGGGGTGAGAAAGAGAGGAAATCCGACGGAGAGAAGTCAAATGCCGGTCGCTCAAGCCCAAAACCAGTCGGTCCTGTTTCAACAGTTCCCAACCCCGGTAATACCTCCAAAATCTCCCTTATACCTCCAGCTGGCACTCCCCACACATCCTGCGCCTCCAGGTGGTCACTGGAATAATCTACCATGTCCAGGTCCTCCATCACACTCACCACAACAATAACACTACCTGACAGAAAGGATCGATCTGCAGCAAACACCAGCCGCTAGCCCACAGGAACCCTACCAAACAAAACTGAAACCAAGGAGCCCCACGCTAAACGCCGTGTAGAGGAAGAAGGTCATCGAGAAGGTAAGAGGGTCATGATGATGGGGTCAGGGGAGGTACGGTCATTGTGACCCACCCCCCTGCCATCCCTGTACCTTCTGGTCATGTACAGGGCTACTCCATTAACGACGACCGCTAACCCTCCCGTCTAACACATTCGACTTTGTTCTGTCACCTCGAACCAGGTGACTTAGGTCACAATGGTAAGTCAATGCACCAAGTACGGGAGAATATGTTATCCTTTACTTTCACAAAAATAAAATTCCGAGTACAGAGGAGTTGTAAATGAAACAACTCAATTTTTATGGTTGTAGGGGATACTTGGTGAGTGTGTAGGAATATATTAAACCCACTCACAACTTAGGATAAAATAATTAATCATTATTTGATTAATTATTCACCCACTAGCTTAATTAGTTGGCATCCACTTACACCTTAAAGTCAATACATGCCATCTATATCCTAGGAATTATTTATTTCCAATTTTGGGTTGATATTTACCACCTTTTGACCATCTAGAATTAGTATACAGGACTTTACAACAAATTCTGCTTTATTCTGCTTTTTCTACTTTTCTTGCTTTTCTATGGATAAGATAAAAGCTAGTCAACTAGGAAACTGGGAGCTTTTGTTTCCAACCAATCCTCCATTAGTTTTTATCCATTTTCTAGGATTAGCATGTTATTTCCATCTCCTTGACAACTCACTCATGATTTTTCCAACTCGTGAGTTCCTTGATAGATTTGGTAAGTGCTTTATCCACCTATGGGGGTTTGCTATATTTTGGTAAGTCAACCTTTTTGAGATTTATGATTTGTTTCCATACAATTCGATTTTCCTATGAGGTATGTACTATTTATGTACACTATTATTCATAATTATTCAATGGAAGGATACACACCAATATTCATCTCTTCATTCATGTGATTCAGTCTCTTTTCTTCTCTCTATTTTTCCTGTGTATGCTTGCGAGAATTCTTAGTAGCAAGATCTATTTCCTGTGCTTCTTCTTAGAATTATTGCTCATAGCATTGATATATTATTTCTACATGGTATCAGAGCTACAAGGTTGATCAATCTCTATAGATTTGAGGAGCACTTCTAGTCTCCTATCCCTCTTCGAAGAAGAGCTTGTCTAGCTTACAAGATTTTCTCCTAGTTTGTTTTGCAGGTTGCAGAGAGTATCTCTTAGAGCATATCAACAACTTCAATATGGATTCAAAATTTCCTCTACTATCTCCTTTCAACTATGCTGATTGGAAGCCAAATATGAGTGCATACTTGAAGAGGCAATGTCTCTTTGATGTCTCCATTAGTGCATTGAGTGAACCTAAGTCTTATGAAGAGAAGATTGATTGGCTAAATAATTGTGATAGAGCTTATGGAATTATGTTTTTGGGAATGTCTCAAAATATATATCATCTCATAGATTCTGCTGAATTTCCATTTGAGCTTTGGAAAATTTTGGACATAGATTTTGGTTTGCAGGAAATTGAAGATGAAGCATGGAGGGAACCTAGCATCTCCTCTTGTTCTCTCTCTCAAGATTTCTTGGCCTCTACATTCTCTGATGAAGTTGATCATGATGAAGAAGTTTCTCATATAGTTCATGTTGTTGCTACCCTCATTGATTTGAATTCTTCCTCCTTCAATGAAGAAGCAAATATTGAAGAGCCATCTTTTTCTGTGTCTCTTGAAGGTGATTTTTCTTCTTGTGATACTATTGATGAAAAATAAGTAACATATGGAGCTGATTCTAATATTTATTATGATCCTATAACCCATTCATTTTTCTCTAAATCTCCTATCCTAGATTCTGAGATCTATGTGTCAGATTCTTCACACCTTTTGCATACCTCTCTCATTGATGGTGCGCAACCCAGTGAATTCCAGGATGTTTTCTTAGCCACATCAAGCCTTATTTGTGTCATACCACTTACCTTACTTTATCTCATGTGCTTTAGAATATCCTCCTTTTTTCTTGGCATCAATACTCAGAGCCTTCTTGAAGATTTTGAACATCTCCTTATTTCCTCCTTTCAGATAGAGGATTCATTACAGTGTATTTCCATGACTCTATTGATATGCTTATATGTCATCCTTTGGATTCTCATTTAGAATCATATTTGTAGGTTGATACACATATCATGCCACCATCCATACCATCTACCATACCTTTGAATAATCCTAAGACTATACAAATCCCAAGTTCACTAGTTGATTCCTCATTGGTTTGATATGCAGTGATATTTATCTTACATGATTTGAAGTCTTTCCTAACTTTCAGTGGCTGGTTATCCATGTCCTTAGTAAGATTTGGACTGATATTAAACATGTTTGGATCTGTTCTAAACACTTACGGTTTAGAGCTTATGCCCATCCATCATTCAGATTTTTACACCTATCAGTTTTCCCCAGTTGCTCATAATTTTCCGAGTCTAGCCCTATATCCTCATGGATCCATTGAAGACTTTGTACTTGCTGTTACATATGTTAATATTTTTGATATATCAGAGTTTTATCAGCGTCATATCAGATTTATATAGGTGCTACATCAGATTGAAATATTGACATATGATTCACATCACAATTTTGCAGCTATTCAGGGAATTGGGTGTGAAATAAATTTCCTTGTTTTTTGTACTCTTTGGAAAGGAGTATGCACAGATATCTTTTCCATTTCAGATTATGTTTGCAGATCAGATTTTGACAGCAGAAAGAAGCCTTCAGATAATTCTCCTACTTCATCAGTTGATGAGATACAAGGAGTCTCTCCTCTTCCTTCTTGCAGGTTCTACACTCTAGCGCATGATCATGGAGGTCATGATTTCTTCAACAAGTCCTTCATCTAGAAGTAGTTCAGTCAGCTTATTAAAGTGAAGATGAAGATATGTTGAAGACACATTTCAAATTCTGTGCCTTGTCCTATCTTGAGGGAGGATTTTCCCCATGTGGTTTTTCCTCTTTCCTCACTTTTCTGTACATAATAATTGTTAAAGGGTGACCATAGCCTTGTTGCTGGGCCCTATATGCATCCATATGCATCCATATTTTTTGTCATACCATCATAAAGCCAGACTTATAGTGGGGTGTAGGAATATATTAAACCCACTCACAACTTAGGATAAAATAATTAATCATTATTTGATTAATTATTCACCCACTAGCTTAATTAGTTGGCATCCACTTGCACCTTAAAGTCAATACATGCCATCTATATCCTAGGAATGATTTATTTCCAATTTTGGGTTGATCTTGACCACCTTTTGACCATCCAGAATTAGTATACAGGACTTTACAGTAGATTCTACTTTATTCTGCTTTTTCTGCTTTTCCTGCTTTTCTATGGATAAGATAAAATCTAGTCAACTAGGAAACTGGGAGATTTTGTTTCCAACCCATCCTCCATTAGTTTTTCTCCATTTTCTAGGATTAGAATGTTATTTCCATCTCCTTGAAAAATCACTCATGCTTTTTCCAACTCGTGAGGTACTTGATAGATTTGGTAAGTGCTTTAGCCACCTATGGGGGTTTGCTATATTTTGGTAAGTCATCCTTTTTGAGATTTATGAGTTGTTTCCATACAATTCGATTTTCCTATGAGGGATGTACTATTTATGTACACTATTATTCATAAATATTCAATGGAAGGATACACACCAATATTCATCTCTTCATTCATGTGATTCAGTATCTTTTCTTCTCTCTATTTTTCCTGTGTATGCTTGTGAGAATTCTTAGTAGCAAGATCTATTTCATGTGCTTATTCTTAGCATCATTGCTCATAGCCTTAATCTATTATTTCTACATAGTGTGGCTTCGAATTAGAGTTTCCAACTATTATATATTGTGATAATCAGAGTACCATTCGAATCTGCAATGATCCAGTTCAGAGACAGAGAACCAAACACATTGAGATCCATATGCACTACATCAGATAACTTGTGCATGATGGCACCATTCACCTACTCTTCTGTGCATCTTCAGAACAAGTAGAAGACATCTTCACCAAAGTTTTTTGTGAGAATACATTCAGCAATCTCAAATCACTGCTGGGGATTACTGATCATGCTGTGAAGCATGATTGATGACAATATTTTCAAATTTTGTTTTACTGTCCATGTTTAAGGGAGGATTTTGCCACTAGGTTTTTGCCTCTTTCCTTGGTTAAATGGACATGCGGTATGTAAGGGGTGACTAAGCCTTGTTTCTAGGCCCTATAGTTTTATAATATTTACTCATAAAGTCAAGCTTAAGGGGGGGTGTTAGAATAATCAACCCATAGTTAGCTACCTTAGACATTAATTAATCCATTTTTGTCTTATTTGCCTAGTTTCCAATATTCCACTCTATGGAAGTTGTCTTCCACATGTCCTAGAAGTCAAAATTGCTAAAAATGAGTCATGGAGAGCTTGGGAAACATCCTGGAATCCATATTTAGCATATCTGATTTATTTCAGATCCTCCCTATCCCATATCTTCTTTTTCTGCTAAGTTGCCTGCTTTATTAAGATTTATGGCAAAAGGGAAAGTAAGACTAGGTGTAGTTGACTTGTTTTTTTCCCTCATCATCCTCCATTATTTTCTCCTAATAAAAGAATGTATGAGTTTTCTTTCCATCGCTTATTAGCTTGCCTACTTGACTTTTCCAATTCGTGAGCCTCTAGGTAGATTTGGAAACTGCTTTCCGCACCTATGGGGGATTTGACTAGATTTAGTAAGCCCGCTTTTTGACTATTTCAAATGGCATCCTTATGCATTTGAATCTCTCATGTAATTATATATTGTAGAAGCCTATGACTTCATAAATTTGGCTATTGTACACTTATTCAATACAGATTAGTGTTATGCTCCAATTTCAGTCTCCTTTGTGTGTAAAGCTGCATGTTTGATTAGCAATTTTGTAAGTGCAATTGTTCTATCACTTGGGTTCAATTTCCACATTTTAAATAGGGTTTTTAAATATATTTATACTCTTACATGCTTACTATATTAGCTATTCTTGTATTCGACCATGAACTAAGGTTTCTATGAGGTCGATGGCAGACTGTGGGGTTTCTTGTAATGTTTAATAATTTCAATTTTTGAATTAACTTAATAGAGATATTTTCACTGCTATGAAACTTGTATTGATGAATAAATGGTTTTATTATGGTTTCAGTTCGTAATTTTTCAATTTTGTTTAATAGAGGGAAACGTTTAGAATGTTGGTTTTAAAATAGAGTTTAAATTTTTCTCTGTCAGTAAACACAATTATTTAGAAAAGGATTAAAAGTAGGATTGATTAATACATCTTGAGTTTTTACTGTGTACTTGGGTTGGAATGTTTTAAAGGGTCTTTACTTAAAATGTCTTAGTTTAATAATTGTCAAACAGTTTTAATAATACTGTTCCTGTGAAGAATTTATTTTAAACTGTGTATTTATAAATTAGGTACTTGTGTTTGTATAAATGAAGAATCTATGCTTTAAGTAATTATGGGTAAAAACTGTATTAACCCTGCTCTAGAAAAGGAGAAGGAAATGAAGGTCATAATTGACACTTTCTCCAAATTAGGGTTTTTATAAAATCTTAATTACTTTTAAATATTTACAGAGTTTAATATTTAATTGTAATGTATTTAAAGTTTCATTCTTACTTAGATTAGTAATGAAATTATCTAAGTAATTACTAGCCTCATTTTACTATTTTCTTTAAGTTACTCCTGCTTATTTATTTTTCCATACTTATAATGTGTTTAATTACTATGTATAATTATAATAAATAGGCTTATAGCAACTAATCTATTTACTGTGTAATTAAGAGCACAGATTGTGTATATATATATTTTTAGATTATTCTGAGAGATAGTTTTGTTTATTTTTATAATAATGTACTCTGTCTAAGGAAAATTTCTGAAATAGAAAATATTTCTTCTGATTAACCCTCTAAAACATGTAAAAGGTAAATAAACACGTTCCTACATACTTCATTTGATTATCTGTCAGAATTTAATCTAACCTACTGTACTAGAGTACTAACTTCTTGAAGGGGTGGAAAAATACAGTTAGGTATTTTATCCATCCGTAAAATTTGAAGTTACTCTAATCATGTATCCTAATCCATATCTAATCCAGAATTTGTCTATCTTTTCACAGTAAAACATTTCCTTCAATCCTTCTAATAACAAATGAACAGAAAACATAACATATTATTTCCTAAATTCATTCATTCTTGACCCTAAGTATGCATAGAGAAATTAAAAAGAACATGTAGAACCTGGAAATGTGGCAGAGGAGACAACAACTTAAGGAACCTATTCCTCCCAACCAACTCCTAGAGACAGCTGAACTGCAAATCTCAGGATCCCAGAGCCTGTCTACTGGTACACCTTGTTGAAGTACTGGGTGAGAGATTTGGTTTAGTAATCCTCTGCAACTATACTGAGTATTCAATAGTAATCTGTTCTACTTGTAGCAATATGAATTTAGCTTAAATTAGCTGCACTAGTTCAAAACTTCAGCACTCTTCACTCAAAGAAAACTTCTGCTAGTCCCCTCCATCGAATTTTCTTGTGCACTAAATTCACTCATAATTTTCACAAGTAAAGAATGAGCAGCCTTAGCTGAATTCAATGGGAAGTTTTATTAGCATGCCTAGGTCTAGTTTTCACTTAATGAGCCACCTTCTCTTGTTCCACTTTCTTGGGGAACATGACCAAAAAAATAGGGAAGTTGCCTCCTGCAGTAGCTAGAAGTAGTTTGAGAATGCTGCCAAGTGTCAATCTACTTTCAACCCAACCTATTCCACCAAGTGACCAGTAAAACACTCATTTAACATCCTTCTTGAGTTGTTGTCTCATATTTCATTTATTAATTAATAAAATATTCAACAATTACATGCAATTATCCTTGACCCCACTGGGTCATTGATTACAAACTTTATAATAAAATTATAACATAAGGTCTCTTAAAACATAAAATGTTTTTGCAATTTGGGGCATATGACATACACACCCAATTTAATATAACATCGTCCTCTATGTTATTTATTCGTCGTCCTCAGAATCTCCCTGGAACAAAATTGGATATGCGGCCCACATATGACTCTCTAATTCCTAGGTGGCTTTCGATGGACTAAGGTGCTTCCATTGCACCTTCACCTGACCAATGGTGCGATTCCAAAGCAAGATATCCCTCCTTTCGAGGATACAATTTGGTTCCAGCAGAAAATCTCCTTCGGGTTCCACCTGCACATCATTCCAATTTATAACATGAGTAGCATCATTTACATATTTTTTCAACACAAAGATATGAAAAACATTTTGAACCTTCAAATTTGGTGGTAAATCCAATTGATATGCCACCTGTCCCATTCTGGACAGTATCATAAAAGGCCCATAATATCGGGGTGCTGACTTAGCACAACTTCCTAATTTCAAAGAACTCTTTTTAGGCCTTACCTTTATAAAGACATGTTCACCCACCTGGAATTCTTTTTAAGTTTATTAAAGATCTGCTTGACTTTTCTGTCTATCTTGCGGAACTTTTAAGTTACCTTGCACCTATTTGACAATTAACTCCATCTATTTTAGTAGTTTAGGTCCTAATACTAACTTGTCAACTGGGTTACTCCATGAGATGGGGGTATTGCACTTTCTGCCATACAAAATTTCAATTGGACTATATCTTGCTGAAGCTTGGTAGTGATTGTTGTAAGCAAAGTCTTCCAGGTGTAAGTAATCTTCCCATTTAACTGGCTACTCCTTAACATACATTCTGATCATATCTTCCAACCCTTGATTCACCCTTTCAGTCTGTCCATCCGTTTGGGGATGAAAAGAGGTACTAAAATTTAGAGTAGTATTCAGGCCTTTAAATAAAGACTTCCAGAAATTGCCCATAAACTTAGGGTCTCTGTCTGAAATTATAAATTTTGGTATCCCATGTAAACAAGATATTTGTTTCATGAATATATCAGAAATATTAGCAGCCTTGTAGGTGGTATTTACAGGTATAAAATGAGATGCTTTACTAAGTTGATCAACAACTACCATTATCGAGTCATTTCGATTTAGATTTCTAGGTAGACCTGTACTAAAATCAAGATTGATTATTTCCCACTTCCAGTTGGGGATAGGTAATGGCTGCAGTAAATTGATTGGATGCTGGTGTTCATTCTTAACTTGCTGACACTCAAAACACTTGGAAATGTATTCTGCCAGTTCATTCTTCAATTTTGGCAAAAAATAATCCTTTCGTAACATGGCTATAGTCTTTTGATAACCAGGATGCCCTGGGTAAGGATTCTTATGAATTTCATTTAAAATCAGTAGCTTAATATTAGGTACATTAGGTATATACAACCTGTCTTTATATAGTAATAATCCTTTTTATTTTAGACTATACCCTGTACTTAAACTTTCAGTTAAATTTTCAGTTACTTTTGCTTGTAGTTTCCGATAATTTTCATCCAATTTTACTCCTTCCTCTAGCTGTTCTTCTAAATCTGTTTTATAACTGCTGATTGCTGCAACAAAATTTAGCCTTTAATTTCTACTTAGAGCATCAACAACCTTATTTTATTTTCCCTTAATATGTTGGATCTTGAAATCGTACTCGCTAAGGAAAGCTAGCCACCTAGCTTGCCTTGCGTTTAAGTTATGTTGATCCAAAAATATTTTAATCCCTTATTATCTGTCATGAACATAAATTTTCTTCTGATTAAGTGATGGCACCACATCTTCAAAGCATGTATGATGACAACCAACTCTAATTCGTAGGTTGCATAGTTTTTCTCATGAATATTAATCTTCCTAGACTCATATGTAATTACGTGTCCTTCTTGAGTTAAAAGTCCACCTTAACCGTCTTTGCATGCGCCAATGCATACTATAAAGTCTTTATTAGGATCAACAATTCTTAAGTTTGGTGTAGTAGTTAGTAATGTTTTAAAAATTTTAAAACTTTCTTCACACTTTTGATTCCACTCGAATTTCTTCCCTTTCTTCTGTAAAGAAGTTATGGGATTTGCAATTCTTGAGAAACCTTCAATGAATCTTCGATAATAGCCAGTAATTCTCATGAATGACTGTACGTCAGTCACATCCTTTGGGACTGGCCATTATTCAATTGATTTTATCTTTTCTAGATGAACTGAGATTCCTTATTTAGTTACTACATGGCCCAAGTACTGTATTTTATCCTTAAAGAAATCACACTTACTAAATTTAGCATAAAGGCGATGTTCTTGTAATTCTTGTAAACAATTTTTAAGTGTTCCTCATGTTCTTCTTCATACTTAGAAAAAATTAGAATGTTGTCAATGAATACCACCAAAAATTTATCAAGGTACTTATGCAATACATTATTCATTAAGCACGTGAAGATAGCCGAGGCATTAGTAAGCCCAAATGGCATAACAACAAACTCATAGTGACCATATTTGGTCCTAAAAGCTGTTTTAAAAATGTCTTCATCTTTGATTCGTACCTGGTGATAACCAAATCATAAATCAATCTTTAAAAATACAGTTGCTCCATGCCATTGATCAAACATATCATCTATGCAGGGCAACGGGTATCTATTCTTAATGGTCATTTTATTAAGTTGACGATAATCAATACATAAGCGTAGAGTACCGTCCTTTTTTTAACGAAAATAACAGGTGCTCCCCAAGGAGACACGCTGGGTGTTATATACTTCTTATCAATAAGTTCTTTTAACTATGATTTTAATTCATTTAATTCCAATATATTCATCTGATTGGGGGGGTTTTGAGTTGGGCACTGCACCAGGTACCAACTTAATAGTGAAGTCTAACTCCCTTTTCGAAGTCAGTCTCAGAATTTCTTCCGGAAATACATCTGAATACCCCTTTAGGATTGGAATATATTCCAGTTTTTGTTTATCTTCATTATTAGTATGTTCTTCATTAATTACAGTTACAACAAAGGCTTTACAACCCTTCCGAATAGCTCTCTTTAATTTCAAAGCAGAGATTTTCCTGACAACTATTTTCCTAGGGATTCCTATTAAGGTTTTTGTTTCTCCTTCATTATTTATGCAAGTAAAAGTTTTATCGAAACAGTTCAGAACTACTCTATGCTGTTCTAACCAGTCCATACCAATTAACATGTCATAAGAGCCTAAAGGAAGTACATTAAGCTTCATAGAGGTTTCAAACTGATCCATACTTACAATGCAATATTTTACAAAACTAATCACTGTTCTTTTTGCTCCAGTAGCTAGTTGAACTAACCATGATTTTGCAAAATTTTCTACTAATAACTTGCATTTTTCTACTAAATCAGGAGAAATGTAACTCAGGCTATCCCCTGGGTCAATTAAGATAGAAATAGGTGTTTGATTTAGCTTACCTTCTACTTCCACCATGGAAGTTTGATAATCAGCCTGCTTGTTTTCTAGTGCTACGTTGATCCTGGGCATTGTCCTTGCTAAGTCACCAACAATCATCTCCTCATGCACCATATGTGTGTTGCTGACAGTCTTCTTTCTGTTAGGGAAAAATGATGCATAATGAGGCCCATTACACTCCCAACATTTTATTGGTTCTTTACGTTCATTAGTCTTAGTGTAATTGCTGTGGTTTTTAGCAGGTTCTTTATTTCTAGGGCCATTAGGGTTTAACTGTGAATTAACTTTATTTCCTTGGAATTTCTTATTAGGAAAATTATGTGTGTTTGTTGGGTACTCTATATGAAAGTTAATTAAAGCCAACATACAGAATGTTCAATATAAATTATCAACCCAGGAAAGTCTTTTTGTTGCAAGGATAATTTTACACTGTCCGTGCTTAAACACTAAGTAGATGATGCTGTGAATAAAGTATCCTACCTTCCTGTTTAGCCCAACTCTTGCCATGATTAAATTAATCTAATTTACCTTCTTAAGAATGCAGAACCACAAATACCTTCTTACAACCTCAATCTAGAAAGAAAAGATTCAGAAAATAAACATCTAGATTTACTTTTGCAGAAAGTTAAATTCTAAATTACCAAGCCATCTGAAAATCCATTATAACTATTTTAATCCAACTTGATCTAGAAATTAGAAATGAATTCAACAATTATAACTGTGAATGGACTGAATTAGTTAAACTCAAGAAATAAAACAATTGAAAGAAACTAGGGATGGGCTCGGCTGTTACAGTTATCACACAAGTGCGTAAAGAAAATTAGTCTACATAGTCAACTGTCACACCACTTTGCTGCAGCTCACAAGAAATGCAATTACTAATCAATTGAGGAAACACACAATAAATCATTACTATTGCAGATGTTATAAAAGAATACATATACTGTAACATCCACACCACACGATAGAGAATATAAATACCTAATTAACTCAACGATCTATGTAGGAAGGTCGGCCCAGCCTTCAAACAGAGACGCCAAAAATTTCCACAAATTAAAACACAGAAATAAAAAGAATCCTGCTCCTTGTATTAGATGATAGAATGAAAGTACAGTCTCTGTCACAACTTATACAATATGATCAATTATTTTTCAACCCTTGGCTCTGCATACTCCCTGATATTTATACATTAATGTTCATAACTTCTATCCACTAATATCGACATCCATGAATATATATGATATTTAGGATGCCCTATTACAATGCGCTGTTACAACTATGGTAAAATAGAAGCAAATAATATAGGAAGTTTTTTGCATGAGCCGATAATGAAATAACAGAACCAAATCAAGAATTACACCGTCAATTGCATCTACCCTTGAATAATGATGCGCTACTGAATCGAATCTGTTGCAGCCTTGACTGTTGCGGCTTGCGTAGGATGAAGAAATTTGACTGAATTCACTTGCAAAGATAGAGTCCATGGGAACACCTAGAAATAGATATTCAATTCCTATAGAATCCACTTCACTTGATGCACCTGTATCCTTCATGCTTTGAACAATCTTCATAAAACCAACTTATTAGCATAATTCAAGAGGCAAAGCCCTGTTTATTACAATAATAATTACTAATAAGATAAAACAATGAGTAATCATATCTATGAGGAATCAGGGCTTTGATGAAGGAAAAAAATCTGTTAGGTGCATGCAAATAGGGTAAGATAAGGCAAAGAGTATATCAAGTGTGGTAAAAAAGGGGTCATTTCTGGGCCCAACATCTCCCCCCAACTATCTTGTTGCATGTCCCTATGCAACAATGTCCATTAGTTCGAATATTAATCAGGCCTTGTACTTTGTTCATGGAGAGAGGAAAAGTTATAAGGGAGCTCAAGTGATCCCTGTGTTTCTAGATATCCATTGTAGGCAACCCAATATCTCTAGCATTGCTCTTCTTCTGCCTTTGTCAAAAAGAAATATTCCTTGTATGGTTTTTCTAGCCACTAGATAAGAGGAAATTTTAACTTGAGTCCCAGCCAATTAGCTCCACACTTCCTTATACAACCCACATATCCTTCGACCCTTGAAAGAGCATGTTTAAAATTCTTGAAATAGTAAGGGTCCCTATTCTGCAGTGATAAAGGGGCATCCTGCCATCTATGCTTACTGCCTTCCAAGGCTGATTGCTGCTGCATTGTAATTTGGCCAACACACCTAGAGATGACCCTTTCTTGAAGTCTAATTATTTTCTGGGTCTTGATGTAAGATGTAAGACTTTGTTGTTGCAGAGCAAGGAGAAGGTGAGGGGATTGAGGCTTACTTCGAACCCAAAGATTAGTGCTGGCCTCATTGTGAGAGTAGGTATGGAAAGATCTTTTCCACTGCACATGATTGCTGAAAAAGGAGGAAAAATATCTTAGCTAAACATCTCCAAGGTAAGGGGCAGGGTTCGAATTGTGGTCCAAGGGACAAGCCATTTCATGTAGGTAACATTCACAGAGCAGGTTCTGCTCAATGAAATTACTTTCCATAAAATTTTTCGGAAACTGGGCTGAGATTTCCACTTCATAAGGTCTCCCCTCCTTTACTGCTTTCAATTCAAACCAAATAAATTCTTGAAAAAAAAATACAAGGTAAGAAGGAGATGGTGCTCTGGTGCTTAACAATTCTTGGGAAAGAGTATACAACCGGTCCTTCTCCACCTGGATAGATTTGAACTTTTTCAGCTCCTTCAATTCTTTATGTATCTCTTCCCATCGTAGTTTCTGGAACATTAATTCTTCTACCCATTTCTCCCTCAGTTCTCTGATATTATTTTTTTGATCAATGACGGGGATTATTCCTTCTTGATACGTATCCACCTGCCTCTTCAATTTCTTCACTTCCATTTTTGACAGTGAGATTTCTTTGATCAGCCCATGGATTCTTTTCTCCCCTGCATTTTCCTCATCATCAGAGTCCAGATTAACAAAGTTATGGGAAAATTGAGTGCATACCTTTCCATCCGATGTTTTAGCTTGAACATTTTGCACTGGGAGTGTAACAACTTCTTCCATCAAGGTTTTAACGGTCTCTGCCTGCATAGGCACTTATGCAACCACCCCTAGAGATGGTGGTTCTTGTGTAACAACATATTCTTTTTGAAGCTCCCCTCCTTCAACTCTAGACTGTATGGGTACTTTTGCCATTAATTCTGAGGATACTGGTTCATGTGTGACAACATCCTTTTCTTGAAATTCTCCTTCAGCAGCTTCAACATTCAATTGTGAATAGGTTGGTTCTTGTGTAACAACTTCTTCCCGAGTTTCAATTTCCACACATTCCTGGGTCTTAGCTACAACTACTTGGATTTTAGCTATGGCTTTGACAGGAGGCTGTAGGACTATTGGTTCTTGTGTATTAGCGTCCTATCACCCTACTTCTTCATGTTGTTGTAATTGCACTTGAGTTTCTTCCATATCTCCCGAAAGATAATACTGTTCCCAAAATACTTCGGTGTCCCCTGATGACTGTGACTGCATCTGTTCATCTTCTCCCAGCTCCACATCAGGGATTAAATCTACCTCAGGATCAATTGTTCTTGGTTGAGATGGAGATTAAACAACGATTTCTGAGGATGTTGGTCCTTGTGTAGCGACATCCTGATTGAATTCATCTTCCTGTTGCTGGGGATCCTCCACTAGCTATGTATCCTGAGATGGTTCTAGTGTCACAATAAAAAATTATAAGTCTTGATTGACTTCATATTTCTGTTTCTAGGGCTCCTCCACTAGCTCTGTATCCTGATATGGTTTTGGTGTCATAGTAAAAAATTCTAAGTTTGGATCAGGAATTATCTCAATCTCTGGTTCAACTGCTTCTTTTTGAATGGCAGGTTCAACAAAAGTTTCTAAAGGTGCTGGTTCTTATGCGACAACACTCTAATTGGATTCAATATACCCCTTATTAGGCTGATCCCTCAATTCGGATGACTGAGGCTGTAATTTCTCAGCTTCTTCCAATTCCATATCAAGGATCGACCCTATTTCTGGTTCATCTTCTCTCCTTAATTCTGCATTAGGTGCTTCTTGTCCTTCTTCAACTGCTGGTGCAGGTTTATGTGTCTCAAATGCACACACTATAAATGCATAATCCGATTGACTAAAAATATCCCCACATGTAGGGCAGACTACTTTCTCCACTTCTACATCCTCCTTAGCAGGAGATGATCCTTCTAACTGGTTTGCAGCTTCTACTAGTGTGTGCAACCTTCTCTCTACCTGTTTCTTACATACCTCCTTCCAATTTTCCAGTTCCTTCCAAAGAAATTGTGCTTCCTCCTTCAGTAACCTATTTTCATACAAAATCCCCTCAAGTTGAGGTTCTTCTTCAACAGGATCCTGTGGAGCATTGTTTGTCCTTGGTCTCAAAATGGGAAATTCAATGTTTTCCTCAATATCTGCCCATTTTTCTTGCGTTTCTTCAGCTATTGTGACTGACCTCATTCTCCTTCTCCTCACTGGTCAAGATGGTTGTGTTTCTTCTCTTGACATTCTTATCTTCGTTCGAGGCACAAGGGTTTCCAACCCTACAGTAGATGTAGAGGGAATATTACCCATTTCAGAATCCTCTCTTTCCTCTACCATCTCTATTTCTTCTTCTATTAAAGTTCCCCTCCGTTCAGGATAGGATTCGATGGTGATGAATTCTGTATTCTCTTCTGTGACCACAACTCCCACAGCTTCAACTTTAGCTATTGCAGCCTCCAATGCTACTCCATATTTAGCTTCTGCTGCTGGAGCTCCGAAATTCTCTATCTCCTATATAGGGTTTGCTACTGCTACATCTTCCACTGATTATTCCTCTTCTTATGATTCTGTCTCAGCTCCCCTCGACTAAATTGGAGGGACTCCGGTCCTCCTACTCTTCCTTTGGTTGGACATTCAACAAAAGTGTAGGTTACCTTACTTCTCTAATGGGAATCTGAGGCAAAGGTATAGGTCCTTGGGCTATCTGAGGTTGGCCAGTAAATTGCTACCATGTTTGATTTCTTTGAGCTAGGGATCTTAAGATTAAAATTTTAATGAGGCCATGATGGGTAAGGGAGGAATATGGATGCTTAGCTGCTCCGATAAAGGCATCCATGTGATGCAGGTCTTTAAATAGAAAAAATGGAAGATTAAGTAGATTTATTTGGCGCAAATGAGACAGCAATGAGAACTTAGAATAATAGATAGTCTAGTACCTACCTTCACAGTCGATATATTTCTTGAGGAAGATGACAACTTGGTCCCACGGGCAAGGCAATGTCTGTAATTCTATCCCCCATCCCGATGGACGCAATTGTTCACCTGCCACCAAAAATTCTTGTACTGCGGCAACATTGAGAAAGACATTACATCACAAACTTCTTTATATAAGAAATATGGTACTAGAAGGAATTAAGAAGGAAGAAACTATAATTCTTTTACTCCTCTACATAGTTATAGTATAGAATGATAAAAATGTGGTAATCAAGGACACATTGCTAGAAATTGCAAACTAGTGATTTCGAAAGGAATTTTATTTGTAGTATAGAAGAACATTCTCTCCAAGTTGCACAGGACTCTAACTCCCCATGTAGAGATTCACTACCTACTGCAGGAGGTTGAAGTTGTAATGAATAAAGGAGGACTCCAGTAATCTCCAAAAGGATGCAGAGATAAAGAGGGATGCCACACAAAACAATAATATATATATATATATATTTGATTATTATATGCTTTTATAAATTATATCTAAAGGTTTTGAATGCATTTCATTACAATTATTTAGATATTTGTATTCCTAGTATGAGGAATGATGTTATGGAAGGAATGATGTTATGGAATAACATGATTGAACATATAGTTTGTCTTTTATTGGCATATAGTAAATCTCATGAAAGTACATGTTATGATTAATTAAAGAGGAATATAGGGATGCATAACATTACATGAGATATGAATGATGGCTATGTTGAGACATTAATTAAATAATGTACATAACCATGCAATCCATTGCAAATACATTGAATTATTCAAGTGATTAAATCTCATAAGATATGGGTATACTGAAACATTGGATAAAATATTTGCATGTCTATATGAGCTATTTGTCATTGTATTAAACTAATTGGATTATGCAAGGTTGCTAATAAGTTGTATAAAATTGGATTGTAGGGAAATAGGATATACTATGGGCTACAACTGGATATTGAATATGGAGTGATTCCATAAGCGTTTCTTACCATAACGGCTCTGTCATTGAAGGAGAAATGCAGTACCCTGGGTAAAAAGGGAAAAAGAGAAGTTTCTCAAGGATTCTAGATGATAGGCCTAGTGTCCTCCCTTATCCCTATCATGGTGGGTCAGTTGAGCTCGAGATCCCTCATCCTAGGATCTTAGAGGCCACCTCATCCACTTATCTCTCAACCATTCCTATCCATTGAGCCTTATAAATACAAGCTCATATCCATGGTTGAGGGAGAGAACTCTTAAGGTATTGTTATGGTGTGGGATTGATCACTTGGACCAAGACCATTGGAGAGCATGGAGAGCTAGAGTCGGATCTTATGGGGATGAGAATGCTTGGTTTCATGGAGATGCATGTTAACACTAAGGATTGGTTGTAAACTTCTTCATATTTCTATATTAATGCAAGTTGATTTCTGTCCCACATATATTGTTGTTGTTTGATTTCACATGTATGTTGTTAGATTCCTTAGTCACTAACATGGATCAGTAGATTATATTCTGGCAGTTTCAATGTGTTTGCGTGTTTAAGCTTATTGCAGGTACATAGGGTTACTATCGAAACATCACATTCTGGGTATCTACGGTGTCCAGGGAGAGTCTTCAACCTTTGTCCTTCATTTGTTCTGGATTTGAACCATTCAGACTAGTGGAACACCTTACTGTCCGCAGAAGGTGAAATATTCCAGCTAACAAATCTAGCGACTCCACTGGGGAATAGATATATGCATCAGTTGTTCTGATCTTCCTCAGTTATGCAATTCTTGTCCGAATCTAGGCTCCTTCTCCAACTCTCTTTAGTCAGATCTACTTTCTGACTCAATCTATTTGAGTTTGAAACTTCCAGATCTATTTAGATCTGATTCATTTCAACCTTTTATGCTCTGTTTCCATACTCAATCTAGCAGTTTTCACCTTGATCTAGTCTTTTTCTGACTTGATTTATCGTTCTCTTTGTGTTTTGGTCTTCTACAGGGAACCATGCCTATGCAGTGTATGAGGAGTGGTGCCACTTCCTGAACAGAGTGGGTAGTACACAGTTCCACTACCTGTATCCAGTTGGCGAGAATCGGTGCTGGGATAGAACCACCTTGTCAACACAAGAGAAGTGCGGTGCCAGGTAGGCATCATTCCAAGACCCTTTTTTTCTCATTTTTTTTGTAAAAATATGAGTTGTGTTGCTTTTAGTTCTGCACTATCAGACTTGTGTGATAGAATCTGATGCTTGTGGCTTGAAATATTATGGCTTAATATTGGTTTGATTCGGAAATTCAAGAGCTAGGTTAGGCTTTTTGATTGTTCATCCACTTCTATGCTTGTTATTTGTGTTTGCGAAAGGATTTCTTGTTTTTTGAAAAGATTAGGGTGTTAGTAAGATCTCTTTTCATTTCTGTAATATAGACTAAAAGAAGAACATTGGATTAGCTTCTAGGTTTCATTTCTTGTTTGCATAGTAAACTTCTTTTTCTTGCTTTAAAAAAGAAATTTTTTGACTGAGACTAGGGTATCATCATTGAGCATTGGACATTGGTTCTCTGATTGGATTCTCAAGATTTTAGGATCTTCATGTTCTTTCATCTCTTATGCATTTAGAACTATCTCGATCAAAATAAAAAATATGGTAGTTTTAAGTTAGATTTGCTTATGTTTTGAGAAAATTGAAAAAAATAGAGTGCATTTGCATATAGTGTGCTTCTTGTTTTTCTTTTAGGAAAAGAGATTCTTCCCCTTCTCATTGCTTTCAAAAAAGAGAAATCAGTTTGGAAAAGTATTGGTTGTCTTTGATTTTATGTTCATGACTATTGTTTGGAAATATTTTTGGTTTTGAAACAAAAATAAAATACTCTCTTTCCCTCCCGTAAGTAGGCATACTGAACGGTAAAGTGAAATATTTTGCATAAGCATATTGGATGGTTTTACTTTTCTGTCAAAACATCATGCATTCACCTAACCGTCCACTTTAAAATTAACAGTAGTTATAGGTTAAAATTTACGTAGAAACTGGAGTGATAGGTTAGAGACGTGTTTGGGCATCGTTAAGCGTAGGAGCTGTCGTTATTTGTCCGCATTACATCCTGGGACTCGCGCGGTTCTTCCATGTACCATCGATATATCGAACGGCCTTTCACATACCCTTGAGGTATATAGAAAGGTGCTTCACATACTTGATTATATATCGAAAGGCCCCTTGTGTGTGGTTATGCATTAGACAACACTACTACCGATTCGAGCTCCCACCTACCTTGAGTATATCGGGAGACCCCACTAGGATACCCTATCTATCTGAGAAAATCCCTTTGGCCATATTGCTTGGAGCCATACACCAAAAAAAACATTCAGGGAGATTAATACACATGTACCCTTGAGGTATATCTTGAGTGGCACCTTCTTGTCAATCCTGGTGAGAGACCTGACTTTTGAACCCCTCCTATCATTTTAAGTGTGCTTGTTTTGACCTATAGCTTGTGTAGGGAATTTTTTTGGTGTTTTCTAGATTTTTAGACCCTAGGTTAGATAGGAACTGTACAAATTGGATAAGTTAAGACAGTCCAGAAGAGTACGGGGCTTGCCACCCAATTTTACCCCTGGTTCAGGAGAAAATCCAATGGAAGCTATTGACCAAGGATCTGCTACCACCTCTCAAGTGGGAGATAATGTGGTTGCAGAAAGTGGAGTACAATATTATTCACACTTGCCTCCCTTGGTCCAAAATCCTTCTCAGGGAAATACCTCGTTCCACTCTCCCACGGAAGGTCATGTTGATGATACAACCTGTCTGGATTTTGGTCTTAATGCTCCATTTTGGGATACCTCTATAGGACAGGCCATTGCCTCATTTGGCACCCATTTAAACTCTTCTAAAGATGAAGAAGAACATAACGTAGGAAATACCGTGCTGCCATTCTCTGTGCACAGGAGATTGATAAGCAAATAGATGAAATATTAGGCCCAACACCATCACGTTCCACATCTGTTCCTGTGGGATATAGTTCACTTGACGATTCTATGAGACCCATTGAACCGATTATAGATCATGTAGTAACACCACACAACCCAAGTCAAATTACCACCCCTATCACCTCTCATGTTATGTCTGTTCCTAATCCTCCCAGATCTTCTGCACCTAGGGCCCAACCTTCAATTTTCGTTTCGTCAGTACCTTCTAGTGCCGAGGGGCAACCCCCGAAATGACCTATGCTATCTGGCACCTAAATTGTACCTAGTCAAGGGCAGACCTCTAACATAGAACCATCTACAGTTTATGTCCCTCCCACCCATACTACTGCGGTAATCCTCCATCTAGTTCAGGTCAACCCTTGGGGGCACAACCTGTAATTGTTCAATCTTCTGGAGGTTATGGTTATCAAATACCTGTAGGTAATCATCCACTCAATCCTATAGGAATGCCTTATGCTGGAATTCCATACCCTGGTAACACTTTTACGCCACGGGGGCAACCCAACTGGTCTTACATGCTAGCTATGGGGGGGATACCTATACATACTGCGGGAGGTGCCGGAGGACCACCTTATGGAGGTCCTCCCCATGGGGGGCTTAATGGTCTTGGAGGATCTGGAAACTTTCCTCCTTTTGTTCCTAGTGGTCCTAGTGGTCCTGGGGGGCCTGGCGGATTTCCTCCTTATGGCTCTGGAGGGTCTGGTGGCCCTTCACCTAGTGCTTCTGGAGGCTCTGGAGGTTTGACTCTTGGGGGATCTGGAGGGTCTAGTGGTATGCCTCCTAGTGGTCCTCCTTCTAGAGGCGCTAGTGGTCCTAGTGGTCTTGATCCCGAAAATCAACCCCCTGTGGGTGGATTTTTCTTTAGTTATTCGTCACACCAACCTGTTTTTCAGTCAACCTTTGGTCTTACTGGTAATTATATTCCATATCAATATTACCAGTATGTGCAACCCAACTGACAGTTACCTTTCCTAGAAATTTTGGACTTGCTTGACTTGTCTAAGTTGATTAATGACCCCATTCGACACAATACCTCATGGCCTCCCATTCCGGTAAAGTTACCATCGGATATCCTGAAATTCGATGGGAAGCAGGGAGATGATCTGAAGAACCATGTTATGACATTCCATTTGTGGTGTTCTTCAAACTCCCTCATGGATGACTACGTTTGGTTACGACTCTTTCAGTGAACATTGACCGGTACGGCTGCGAAGTGGTACATTGAACTCCCACAACATTTGTTTGTGGATTTTCACTCGTTGGCAATCATGTTTCTTACACACTTTCAGCTCCTTATTCGTTATGAAACGAGAACTGATCTTTTAACCTCTCTACGACAGAACACATCCACCCACATTTCCAATCATATTCATGAGTGGACAAGGTGGAGAAGGATTATTAAGGCCCCTTTTTCGGATCAGTTACTAACTAATTGGTTTACCAAATCCTTGTTGCCTCCTATTGCACGAGATGTGGCTATGGGTGGTACCATTACTGAAGAGCAGGCTATCAGTCGGGCTCAGTACCTAGACTTGGTCTATTCCCAATCTGGAACTCTTTATGACTTGATTACTCAAGCTCCTCACCCAAGCACTAATCCCTCCAAGCCACCAGCAGAAGTACCTATTGATGGGATTGTTGGTTCAATCTAGTCCCCGTCAGTAGCGAAACCTGCCAAGCAAACCCAAACTGCCACCCCTATGCCTTCGAATCCTAAGGTTTCCGCCGAGGTCAACTCTATTCAAAGTACTCAAACCTTGGGTAATAATAAAAAGAAAGGTAAAAATAGAAATAAAAAACCTGGAAACCAACAGGAGACTGCAAGACCAACCAACAACGATAAAGATAAAGGGAAAAGGAAGGAAAAATATCCCTGTCTGCTATGCGGTGGTGACCATTTTTCAAAGAATTTTCCTTGTCGAGATGAAATATCCCAGTTTCTGAAGTCCAATCTTGCACCTGCAGTACTTACAGATCCTTTTCCCTCCCAAAAACAACTGATATACCACATGTCTAATCAGGGTAACTCTAGTTCGTCAGAGGCAATTCGTATGATGTCCTTAGATACCATCAATATTCAAACTCAAAGTCATAATTATGACAAACCCACAGATAAGAAAGAAGATCATTCTTCTTCAAGGAAAGCTCTCTCTACTAGTTCTTCAGAATCCTCGTCTACTATCCCCTTATCTATCGAGAAGCCTACTCTCGACATGTATTTTCTCCCACCTAAGAGTACTCTTCGGAAGGCTATCTTTAAGCCCAATGCCCGAAATGATCAATTTTATAATACGGTTGAAGATATCACTTAGGAACCTTGCGCGATGTCTACCCTAGAGGTACTCCAAAGTTTCCCTACACAGTGCATAAACTTGTTGACAATACTAGGAGCTTTAGACCCGAAAAATACTAATTTGATTCATTTCAATGTTGAGAACTATAAGCCTATATTACCACATAAAATTTATTTTCAGATCATTCCGAAAGTAGTGGGAAAGAAAGTTTTTTGAATAGTACTAGATGAAGGAGCTTCGACCTCAGTTTTGTCTTTGACTTGTTGGAAGGTCCTCGGCTCTCTCGAGCTTGTAACATCACGTACAACCCTCAAGGCCTTTGACGGACAGGGTTTCCAACCCCATGGCCTCATATCATCCCTAGCAGTCGAGCTGGGGGGAAAAACCATTTCCATTCAAGCAGAAGTGGTAGATGCCCCTTTAGATTACAACCTCCTTCTAGGAATAAATTAGTTCTATGCCATGACTGCTGTTGCCTCAATAGTATTCCGAACAGTCCAATTTCCGCATCTAGGGAGAATTGTTACTATTGACCAACTTGATTTCTATATGTTGGATGTTACTACCTCCATGGATAATAAAATCCCCATGTTAGGCCAGTCCCCTCCTCCTTACCAGTCGACTGGGGTAGGCATGTTGAAGGATTCATCCCTGATGGGGATTTTTCCATCTACTCCTTCTAGCACGAATACCGCAACAGTCCATATGATCGTTTCATTTGATTATGAGCCTAAGGGTAAACATGTTGTTGAATCCACCTCGTTGAGTCCACATGAAGCTATGTATGACACCATTCAAACCTTTTTCGATGATCACACTGATGACCTTCATCTAGTGGCTTCAGATCCTTACCATTTACCGTACTGGTTAGAACCTTTCTCTCCCCGTTCTAGATTATCTCTCTGAGAATTTTCCTTCTGATGAGTCCATTATGGAGATCATGAATACGGATGAGCCCATTTGGGAGGATCACCATCATAGATCCATGTTTCTCCCCAACACCATTTCGGTTAGCCATGATTTTACATTCTTGTTCCCTACTGATATTGTCAACGTACCCCAAATTCCTATATTGTTGCAAGATAGAGATTCTGAAAGAAACCTTTGCAACATTACTCAGATGAACCTGATTGACATATCAGCCAAGCCTAATACTATTGAGCATGTTCATGTTGGGAAGAACTGCTCGGCAAATGAATCTAAATCATATAAGGCACTTTTCAAGGAATTCCATGATATTTTTTCCTGGTACTATGAAGAGATGTCAGGGATTGACCCATCTGTCATGGTCAATGAGATTAAAACCTATCCCATGGCTAAACCTATCAGGCAAAAACTAAGGCAAGTCCATCCTCGAAAGGCCGCAGCTATTCAAGTTGTGTTGCAGCTGCAAATGTTTTCCCAAATTTTTGAAATTTTGGACCCTCCTGTTAATTTTTTACCTTGCCTAGAGTCCTTTGGATCCTTGAGCTCTGTCTTTGTTTTCCCTTCGCTACAAGTTTGGACTATTTTGAGGTTAACTCTCTTCATGATTTTCGAAAAACTGCTTATGTCTGAATTTAGAGTTTGGTTTTGCCTCTTGATCTGCGATTTCTTTCTTATTCTAGGAAGCCTATTTCTCATTCTAGCTACTGTATCAATGTATCAGAACCATGTTTCCTTATGGAGCATCCGTTGTGGTAGCTGAACGATGAGTGCTCCGCAGGAAAGTCTTGACTTCTCCGATGTCGTGTTGTTTTTGTTTTGACTTGTTTACATTATCGGAGGTTGGTCGAAGTTGAGTCAGGTTTGTTGGATCTTTGTGAAGCCGCTGTTTTGGAAGTAGGGAAAAATTTTTGGGCCGATGCATGACCGTATGTTTTCCAAACACTTAACGTTTGCGTGATGTTTCTCTGCTGTATCAAAAAGATTAGGATTCTAATTGAAGGTTGTAGTCTTTTTGCTTTTTGCCATTACGGCTCCCAAGCGAACTAAGTGTCCGCCACATAATTGCTCCGCTCTCCGATGTTTCGTTTGGGTTTTTCCGTTTCACCTTTTGGCTGCGGGGCCCATAGTATTTTCATCTTCCACTATTGTGGCTACATAATTCACTAATATCTCGACGTTGATGTTGTTCCATTCGTCGACAGGGAACTTTATCGCTCGGTGCTTTGACTTGTATTTCTTCCGATTCCGATAGACTGAACGGTCCTGCGGAACTTGTTGTCTGTCTGAAACCTATCACTGTGGCTGTAAGAAAGACTCTTCGACCAATGTCTCAGTGCTTCAAGCTACCGATAAGGTTGTTTCCCACCGTTTTCAGGTGGCGTTGTTTTCCCATTCTTGTCAAGGAGCGGGGGGGAAACCCAAAGGTTTTGGGGTCTTTGTATAAAGATAGGAAATTTAGAGGAAGAAAGGGGATTTTTTCCCCAGTTAGATTGGAAGAGATATTGTAAGAAGAACTATTTCCTTTTGCAATAGAAAATTACAGTTTGCCTATTGGAGAAAGCTTGGTGGAATATTCAAATGTTATGCTATGGATTTGTTGAAGAGGAACTATTTCATTTTCATCCTTTTGTCCATTAATTGTGATATCGTTCTAACTCTTTGAACCCAAGTTCTTGTCTGAATGATCCCTGAGTGATGAATGTTGTTCATAAGCAATTGGCTATCTGGTTGTTAAATATCTTTAAATGTTCGTGTGTTTTGGAAAGAAGTATCAGCTATCTGTGATTTCTTTTACAACGCATGCACAAAATACATTGCTCATTAATAAGTAATAAGGTTGCTCCCTAGGGATAGGTTAGGTAGTTAGTTTTAATTTCTTGCTGTGTGTGTGATTTAGATGCATGAGAGTTTAAGACGAGAGGTAAGAACCTGCGCATCACATTGTGAATACTCCTTGCATCCTCTATCAATCTTCATCTTAGATAGGCACTTGCATATCACACTTATAGTCAAATTACAAAAATATATACGATGGATCAGGCCACAACCGATAAAACCTTCTATTTTTGTTACTTGACCTATGGTAGCCGGACCGCAAACTGGACGAATTCCCTACACCAAACAGTCACGGCCTAGTTGGGAACGTTGACTGGGGAGAATCCCTTACTATTGTTGCCTATGAATTTCCAGGCCTCAACAATTTTTGGCACTAGAAGGAGGGCCGCCATTACATGGCTGGCCGAGGAAACCCGTTTTTCCGAGATTATTCCACCGGTGACAGTTCAGAAGCCAGTTTGTTTCCTAATCCAGTTCCTGAAGAGAAAGGTAGAGAACATTTGTATTATGTGGACAACGAAGTTGTTAATGATCTGAGAAGAAACACTAGGGAATATGTAAAGAAGGTTGGAGGATTAACTTTTATCCTTGAATTTCCCAGAAGAGAATATAAGAGGAGATCGTCCTATATTGGAAGACTTAGTGTTGGTTGGAGATTTCAAAGAACTTGTAGAGACAGCCTTACAGGAAGTTGTACATCCTTTGAATCAAGTAGGCCCAGATACTCCTTACGATTCTCCTCTTCATACTCCTATTCATTCACCACCTCACTCTCCACCCAGACTCATGGTAGGCGTGAACGTAAATCAGCCACCCAACCCACCAAATCCACCACCTGCCTGGAAAGCCAGATCACCTTTAAACCTAACACCTCCTTTGCATGATTTACCTCAATCTTTTGAAAAGATGCTACCCAAGTTTGATCCAAAGGAGAAGATGTTAGTAGATGACCACTTGCAGAGTTTCTATCTAGCAATAGAAGGATTAAGGGCTGGGGAATATGAAGATGTGGTTTGTAGACTTTTCCCACACACCCTTAAAGGAGCAGTAGCATCGTGGTACTTTGGATTGCCTGCAAACTCTATCCTTGATTGGGATACCTTTGAACGGATCTTTAGAAGTAAGTATGCAACCCAAAAAACTCATGCAACTCTAATGAAAGGACTATGCACCTTACAGAAAGAAAGAAAGAAAAGAGAAAGTGCATAGTTTTACCCTAAGATTCGCTGCCTATCTTAAATTTTTTTTTGAAGCTGACAAACCCTTAGATAAAGTCCCAATTGAATATTATACCTTATCTCTAGGACTTGAGTTGGCCATGTTTGCCAAAATGAAAGCCAAACCTATGCTAGCAGAGACTTATGAGGAAGCGGAGAGAGTAGAGGCTGAAAAGGAAAGTATCGAAGATTATCCTGAACAGCCAGGAGAAAAAAATGTTGGGAGGAAAGCTCTATTGTTTACTAAGCCTAAAGAGGAGCAATCACTAGATTTCGAAGGAATGGAAAAGATGATGCAGAATATTTATAATAGAATTATAGACTTGGAAAAGGAAAAGGAAACCCAAAAGTTCTACAAGCCTTATTACAAGAAAAGGGAAGATAACAATCAATCCCAACCCCCTCCGCACAGCCCTGCATCTATGAACTTAATGGAGGTAGGAATGGATAACTTTTGCACTTTCCACCAACAACCTCATTCTGAAAAGAGGTGTCCTCAATGGTTAAACTCAACGACGTTGGTTATGAATCAACTTATGGATTCCAAATTAACTGAATACAATGAGGAAGAAGGGAAAGATAATAATAAATCAACAGAACAATAGGAGGATGAAGCTACGGTTTTATGGGACTGTGTATCGTTGTTTGATGTCGAGGAAGAAAAAAATTTGAGACACGGGGGCCTCTTGGAGACAAATGTAATGACAAGAATCCAGGGGTTGGTCAAGGAAAATAGTCTTATGCTCCTGAAGATCAAAAGACTGCAAAATAATGTTAAGAAATTTCAAAATATCTCCTCGAAAAATAAGATTCTGGAGTTTACCATCGCCAGTCAAAATCCTGGGCAGATTCACATGCCTACTAAGCCGAACGAAGAAAACAATGTTAGATCGAACCTCACAGAACATAAGATGGAGTATGAAATTGTGGAGGATATAAAGAAGGTGAGGGAAAACATCTCATTATTTGAAATGTGCAATGTGCCACAACAAAAAGAAAAGCTATTGAAAGCGCTTGAAGCATCAAAGGAAAAGCTGCCCACTGACAATCAGCCCCAAGAAGAAGAAATTGGTGAAACAAGTATGGGAGGTAAGCCTAAAAGTAAGAATCCACCTTTTCTCCTTACTTTTGAAATCTTCAACCATAACGTGCATAACTGCCTAGTAGACTTGGGAGCATCAGTCAATGTCATGCCGTTGTCAGTCTGCAAAAATATAAATGGACAACCTAAACCATCTACCTGGAGGGTTGTTCAGTTGGATAGAACGAATGTGAAGGTAATTGGAGAAATGGAGGATGTTCTTGTTCACTTATATTCCAATGATAAGGTGTGTCAAGTCATTGATATTGTGGTGGATGACATACCGGGAGCTTATGGACTTGTTTTGAGCAGAGATTGGTCGGCTAAGCTGAATGGATATTTTGCCTCAGACTGGTCGCATCCGTGGCTGCCATATAAAGGAAGCCCAAATCAAATTAAAATGTTGAGGGAGCCCCACATGAAACACAATGTTACTCAATTCGAAGGAAAAAATGAACCAGTGGATCCTGTTTTGGGAAACTATTTTATTGAGTTAGAACCGGGAAACTATCAAGCGGAAGAAGCTAGCGATACATCAGACACTCATCCTGATCTCCTTCGTTTTCACAGGCTGATGAAATCGATTGTAAAATAGTAGACTTAGCTGTAGATGTAGATGTTAGTTCTCATGCAGTAGTAGGTACCAATTTTTGGATGCTTTTCTTTGATGGTTATAAAACTTTAGAGGGGTCAGGAGCCGGCTGTGTCCTGATTGACCCTATGAAAAACAAACATTTTCTTTCATGTAGGTTAGATTTTGAATGTACCAATAACACAATTGAATATGAAGCGTTGGTTCAGGGGTTAAGGAAAGCAATTGAATTAAAGGTGAATAATCTGAAAGTGTTTGGAGATTCTGAAATAATTGTAAAACAAATTCAGAATCAAATACATTGCATTTCTCCTCATTTAAAAGCTTATTAAAGTGAAGTATGGGATTTACTTAAATGTTTTAATGCATTTAACATTGTATCGATTCCAAGACTTAAGAATGCAGCAGCTGACTTGTTGGCCACATTAGCTGCGAGGCTTGTGCCCTCTAATAATCTGTGCCTTGTTGAATTACTTTTCAAGCCCTCGGTTCGAGATATGATTACCAATATACGAGTGTTTGATGACGATAAGCAGATTATAGAATGATTAACGAATGATGAGGCATTCAAAGGGACGATTATTGATGATGAAGAACATCAAGCCGAGTTGAAATTCGATAATTTCATTCCTAAGGGAGTCAGGACTTTAGAACGGATGTTTGATTTAAATGAGAAATTTAGAAGACCAGAAAATGTGAAGAATCATAGCTCATCTCTACAGTTCGAGTTGATTAATTTGGGGACTGAGATGAAGCCCAAATATGTGAATCTTGGAAAATGCTGTTCACCAGCTGAAAGGGATAAGTTCATCGTTCTTTTCAAGCAATACAAAGATGTTTATTCCTGGACGTATGAAGATCTGAAGACATATGACACCAGTATTATCCAGCATGTTATCCCCATCAAATCTAGAATCAAACCTTATCAGCGGCCTTTAAGGAAAATGCATCCAAAATTGGAACCTCTAATCCAGAGTGAAGTTAAGAAATTATTGGATGCTAGAATCATTTTTAAGGTTAGACACTCGGAAAGGGTTTCAAATCTGGTACCAGTGAGGAAGAAATCTGGAGAAATCAGGCTATGTGTGGATTTTAGAAACTTAAATCACACTTCAGATAAAGACAATTATCTTGTTCCACCCATGGAGCAAATACTGCAAATGGTTTTAGGTTCTGAACTATTCTCTTTATTAGATGGATTCTCAGGCTACAATCAAGTATTAGTAGCCAAAGAAGACATACTAAAAATGACATTCAGGACCAGGTGGGGAACTTTTGCTTACAGAAGGATGCCTTTTGGACTCATAAATGCTAGAGCTACCTTCCAGAGGGCCATGGACATAGCTTTTCATGGTCTGATTGGCTGCAGTGCTATAGTATACCTCGATGACATCACGATATTCTCGAAGAAAGGAGAGCAACACGCATTTCATCTAAAGCATATTTTTGAACGCTGCCAAAAATATGGTATCTCAATAAACCCCAAAAAGTGCATGTTTGCTGTTATAGAAGGTAAGTTGTTGGGTCACGTGGTGTATAAGAAGGGGATCTCCATAGACCCAGAAAGGATCAAAGCCATTGAACAGATTCCCTTACCCCATAATAAAAAGGGCATGCAATCATTTATGGGGACAATAAAATTCGTGCGAAGGTTTGTGCTAGATTTCGCTCAAATCGTTAAAACTTTGCAGCAAATGGTAAAGTAAAGTGTACAATTCAAATGGATTGATGTAGAAAAGAACACGTTCAGTAAGATTAAAATAGCTGTTGTGCACGCACCCTCCCTCAAAAGTCTGGATTTTGATAAAGATTTTATTCTGTACACTTTTGCCTCTGATGATTCACTAGCAGCTGTGCTGACCCAGAAAGAAGATGGGGGCGGTGAGCTCCCCATATCATTTACGAGCACTGGTCTGTAGGGGGCCGAATTGAATTACCCTACTGTGGATAAACAAGCTTACCCAGTGTTCAAAGTGGTGAAATAATTCAGACCATATATACTGAAGAATTGGACAAAGGTAATAGTTCCACACCCAGCTGTGAGGTCTCTTTTCATACAAAAGGAGCTAGGAGAAAGGAGAGGCAACTGGGTAACAACTCTACAGGAGTATGACCTCGAATTCAAGCCAGCCTCCATAGTCAAAGGGAAAGGATTGTGCAAACTAATGACTGAAAGTAAAGACAATGAAGAACATGAATGGGAAAATGAAGCTGAGTTACATTTGATGGATGTATGTCCTTTTTTCATAGCCCCAGACTCTTGGTATTGAGACGTTGTGCATTACCTTCAAGCGGGATTGTTACCAGAACATTGGAATTCTAAGCAAAGGAGAGCACTGTGTCTTAAATCAGCCTCATATCAAATTATTGAAGGAATATTATTAAGGAAGAATTATGATGGAGTTCTTCTTAGATGCTTAGAGAAAGAAGATGCGAAGAAGGTAATGATAGATTTACATGATGGCCCCGCTGGTGGACATTTTTCTGGAGATAATACAACTCATAAAATTCTCAGAGCCGGATACTATTGGCCCATGCTGTTCAAAGATGCACACACCCATGTCAGAAAGTATGACATGTGTCAAAGGTGTGGTGGAAGACAAGCTAAAGCAACAGGATCGTTAAAGCTTGTGATGATAACAGAGCCTTTCGAGCAGTGGGGTTTGGATATCATTGGGGAGATAAAGCCGAATTCTTCTCTACAACACAAGTATATTCTAACATTAACCGATTAATTCACTCGTTGGGTTAAATCCATTCCATTGCGTAAAGTAAATGAAGATGCGGTCATGGACTTCTTGCAAGACCATATTATGACCAGGTTTGGAGTTCCAATTTCTTTAGTTTTTGATAATGCTACTTACTTTTCCTCGATTAGATTAACTAAATTTTCTCATGAGAAAGGAATTAAGTTGCATTACTCTGCTAATTACTATCCACAGGGAAATGGTTTAGCTGAATCTACAAACAAGAATATGATTAGGATTTTAAAAAACACAGTGATAGAAAATCAAAGGAGTTGGAACTCAGCATTACCAAATGCTCTTTGGGATGATAGGGTCACCCCCAATACTTCGTTAGGTGTGTCCCCATATACCCTTGTTTATGGAAAAGAGTCCATTCTACCCCCCAATATCATGCTACCCTCTTCCATAATGGCTCAGGAATCCAGAGGATCAGATAATGAAGTCTTGAAAATGAGGATATATAATCTCCTGAAGGCAGAAGAGTCTTGATCTAAGGCCAGAGAACGCTTTAAACAACAACAAGAGGTAGTAAAGACACGGTTTGATAAACACAAGGCTGGAACAAAAGAATTCAAGGTGGGAGATTTGGTTCTCAAATGGGACCACCCCCATGATGAGAAAGGAAAACACATGAAATTTCAACAGTTGTGGGTAGGTCCTTTCCAGATTGCGGCAAAGCTTGGCCCCTCAACCTATAAATTGCAAGATTTACAGGGGTGGGAAGAGAAGTTACCAGTAAATGGTTTAGTTCTCAAAGATTATTTTTCCTGAGTTTGTTTTTGTTTTGTTTTTTGTTTTATCTTGTACATAAATAAATTGACTTGGTTGTTTATTTTGATTTATTTTATTTATGTTTTGTTTTAGTTTAGATTTTGACTGATTTCAATACAGGGAGGCAAACTCTTGGTTGCATGGAGAACATCAGAATTATGGAATGATTAAAGTTCCTGAGTGTAAGACTGTGTATTATTGTTTTATCTGAAAGAATTTCTTCTATTTTAGCAGTTTTCCCAAATGGCTATGAACACATTGAAGTCCTGCTTAATCCTTGTAAAATAAACAAGGATCAAAAGGTCTGGAATACTATTTTGAGGCTCCGTCCATCTCACATTTTAAAATGTATTAGGGAGCGACAACAGAGGGCTTGTAGAAAGGAAGCAGGGTAAACAATATATTGTATATAAATGATCCCATGCCAAGAATTGAATGCCAAAAGGCAGATAAAGAGTCAAAAGCTCCTATGAAAGCAATATGTATCAAAAGAAAATACTGAACCATATCAATACTAAATTGCCAAAAGTTCCTCTCCATCCATGAACTGAAAGTTGAATACATCTCTCACACAAAAGGACACCATGGATAGAGGAGCCTGAATGAAAATTCAGAAAGAAAGGCATGCAGGAGGACTCATATGCAAAGGACAAAATTCCCCCCAAAAAAGAAAAAAAAGTGCAAAATGGCATGGAAACGAGGAACAAATGAATATTTTTGTTTACCATATGTTACAATCCTGTGGTGTCCAAGCTAGCAGCTACTTGAAGACAGAGGTAATAAATGAAACTCATCTTTTTGGCCTCAAAAGAGTTATCTTGACTTGGAAATCTTGGTTTCCATTCTCCTAAATTGGACTATCATCAATGATTAAAGTACATATATTTTTGATTTGAGGAATCTAGACATCTGGAAGAATTCAACATGTTCATTTGTTGTTAAACAGTCTGTTATTTAAGAAGTAAATTGTCCACAGATCCAAGTTCACCAGGTAGTCGCCAATTGTTGCAGCTGCAACTGTTTTCCCAAATTTTTGAAATTTTGGACCCTCCTGTTAATTTTTTACCTTGCTTAGAATCATTTGGATCCATGAGATCTGTCTTTGTTTTTCCTTCACTACAAGTTTGGACTATTTTGAGGTTAACTCTCTTCATGCTTTTCAGAAAACTGCTTATGTCTGAATTTAGAGTTTGGTTTTGCCTTTTGATCTGTGATTTCTTTCTTGTTCTCGGAAGCCTATTTCTCATTCTATCCACTATATCAACATATCGGAACCATGTTTCCTTATGGAGCCTCTGTTGCGGCAGCTGAACGATGAGTGATGCACAGGATAGTCTTGACTTCTCCAATGTCATGTTGTTTTTGTTTTTACTTGTTTACATTATCGGAGGTTGGTCAAAGTTGAGTCGGGTTTGTTGGATCTTTGTGAAGCCACTGTTTTGGAAGTAGGGAAAATTTTTTGGGCTGATGCATGACCGTAGGTTTTCCAAACACTTAATGTTTGCATGATGTTTCTGCGCCGTATCGAAAATCTTAGGATTCTGATCGAAGGTTGTAGTCTTTTTGCTTTCCACCATAATGGGTCCCAAGCGAACTAAGTGTCCACCACATAATTGCTCCGCTCTTTGATGTTTCATCCAGGTTTCTCTGTTTCATCTTTTGGTCAAGAGGCCCATAGTATTTTCATCTTTCACTGTCGCGGCTGCATAATTCACTAATCTCCCAACGTTGATGTCGTTCCGTTCGCCGACAGGGAACTTTACCGCTCGGTGCTTTGACTTGTAGTTCTTCCGATTACGATAGACTGAACGGTCATGCGGAACTCGTTGTTCATCTAAAACCCCCCGCTGTGGCTGTAAGCAAGACTATCCGGCCAATGTATCAGTGCTTCAAGCCATCGAAAAGGTTGTTTCCCACCGTTGTTGGGTGGCATTGTTTTCCGATTCTTGTTAAGATTTTCGCGACGAGAGCGCAGTACAGGGCCTCATCTTGATAATCAATTTTTATTGCTAGTGTGGTTTAAGTATTGAACAGATGCTGTCTGTATTAATGATGAATTTTTATTTTGATTGCAGACGGACTCAGAAGATTCTTCAGATTGCTGTTGCAAGAAGACATAGCTGAAGGATAAAGCTGAAGAAAGTTGGTTGAAAAGCGATAGGCAGATACATTCTGAGATCAATACAAAACAAAGAGGAATCAATAGCAATAGAGGCCCGGTTCCGGGAAAGGCAGTTATTGAGCTGGTCTCTCTATATGAAATACTCGTAAGACTAAAATCCAAAATGTAATGCATTGCTTAAATCATGACTACTCGCAAAATGACAAAATGGTGAGATTAAAACGGTCGAGAACCCGGAAGGTTAAGGAGAGGGGGGAAACCCAAAGGTTTTTGGGTCTTTGTATAAAGATAGGAAAGTTAGAGGAAGAAGGGGATTTTTTCCCCCAGTTAGATTGGAAGAGATATTGTAAGAAGAACTATTTCCTTTTGCAATAGAAATTTACAGTTTGCTTGTTGGAGAAAGCTTGGTGGAATATTCAAATGTTATGCTATGGATTTGTTGAAGAGGAACTATTTCGTTTTCAGCCTTTTGTCCATTAACTGTGAGATCGTTCTAACTCTTTGAACCTAAGTTCTTGTTTGAATGATCCCTGGTTCATTTTATGAAAATTTCCACTATGAGTGATGAATGTTGTTCATAAGCAATTGGCTATCTGGTTGTTAAATATATTTAAATGTTCTTGTGTTTTGGAAAGAAGTATCAGCTATCTGTGATTTCTTTTACAACGCATGCACAAAATACATTGCTCATTAATAAGTAATAAGCTTGCTCCCTAGGGATAGGTTAGGTAGTTAGTTTTAATTTCTTGCTATGTGTGTGATTTAGATGCATGAGAGTTTAAGACGAGAGGCAAGAACCTGCGCATCACATTATGAATATTCCTTGCATCCTCTATCAATCTGCATCTTAGATAGGCACTTGCATATCATACTTAAAGTCAAATTACAAAAATATATACGGTGGATCAGTCCGCAATCGGTAAAAACTTCTATTTTTGTTACTTGACCTACGGTAGCCGGACCACAAACCAGACGGATTCTCTACACAAAACAGTCACGGGCTAGTTGGGAATGTTGACTGGGGAGAATCCCTTGCTGTTGTTACCTATGAATTTCCAAGCCTCAACAAGCTGAAATTGAGAAACTCCTCAAAGGTGAGTTTATTTATCCTGTACCCCTGATGGAATGGGTATTGAACGTTGTCCTTTTCAATATAAAGTAGGGCACCATTAGAGTCTGCATCGATTTTAGGGATTTGAATAAAGCTTGTCCCAAGGACAACTTTCCTACTTCGTGCATCGATCAGATTATTGACAAGTGTGTTGGAAGTGTCATATTTTCATTCATGAATGGCTTCTCTGGCTATAATCAGATTGAGATATTACCCACTGATCAACATAAGACGACATTCATTTTCCCATGGGGAACCTTTGCATATAAGAAGTTACATTTTGGCTTTAAAAATGCTGGAGCCACTTTCCAGCTCGCGATGTCCTATGCATTTCATGATATTAAACATATTGTTGAATTGTACCTTGATGACCTCCCTGCTCATTCACAGTGACAGGAGGACCATCCTGGTCATCTTAGAGACATATTCCTGAGATGCTGTCATTATAATATATGGCTCAATACACATAAATGTGTTTTTTGCGTTGAAATGGGACATCTGCTAGGATTTGTGGTATCCAAAGATGGCATCTGGATCGATCCTTTGAAGATTGCCACTATTTTAGATCTACCAGCCCCAACTAATCTCCTTGAATTCCAAAGTTTGCAAGGGAAGGCAAACTTTCTCCATCGTTTCATGTGCAATTTTGCAGAGAAAATGCATGGTTATGCACGTCTCCTCAAAAAGAACACTCCATTCTTCTGGGATGACTAGGCCCAATGCGCCTTTGATAATATTAAGCACACTCTGACTCATTCACCCATGATACACCTCCCATATTATTCAAAGGACTTTCTCTTGTATATTTCTGCCTTCGCTACTACCATCGCCATGGTTTTGGTGCAAGAAAATCTCCATGGTCAGGAGCACATGATTTATTATGCTAGTAAGAATCTCATGGATTCTGAAACTCACTATTCACATGTGGAAAATTTAGCATTGGATACGGTCATTTCTGTACATAAGTTTCATCACTACATTCTGCTTCGCACTATCACCGTATTGGCAGACCAGAACCCGATGTATTACATCCTGACTCGTTAGGTACTCGAGGGCAAGTACTCTCGTTGGATAGTTATACTTCATCAGTTTGATCTGGAATTTTCCAAGGTCACATCAAAGAAATCCTTGGTCTTTGTCGAGCTTTTGTGTGATCTTCCCTATGCTTCGACGGAATTTGAGCCCAATGATCCATTTTCGGATGAATTCATATTCCTGGTTAGCACTACTAATCCTTGGTATGGAGATTTTCTTATTTATCTCCAAACACGATGATTTCAGCCACATTTTTCTCGTGATGATTGCCACCATATCCGTCACCATGCGAAATACTATCTCATCCTGAATGATACCTTGTATAGACGTGGGATTGAGTCTATTCTCCGGCGATTCCTCACTCATGAGGAGGCTGAACATGTGTTGAATGATTGCCACTTTGGAGCATGTGGCGGTCATTTATATAGGATGGCTACAACCCATAAAATCCTTCATGCTGGCTATTTTCGGCCTTCTGTCTTCAAAGACTATTATGAAGTTGTTAAGAAATGCCCACCTTGTCAACACTTTTATCCTAAAAAGTGCACCAATCCTGCTTCGCTACACCCTATCATTGCCGTTGGCCCATTTTCCAAATGGGGGATTGAATTCATGCATTATAAGCCTACCTCAACCGGGGGGCATGGTTACATCATCGTAGCTGTTTATTATTTCACAAAATGGGCTGAGGCCATGCCTACATACATAGAAGATGGTAAGACTTCCGCTCTCTTCTTGTTCAATCATATCATAACTATATTTGGAGTTTCGCAGTCCATCGTTACTGATCACAGATCCCATTTCCGTAATCAGATGATGGAGGAACTGAGTGCCAAGATAGGTTTTCACCATGAAAACTCTACACCGTATTATCCACAAGCTAATGGTCAGGTAGAGGCCATTAACAAAGTTTTGAAAAATATGCTTCATCGGATGGTTGGAGATCATAAATCCAACTAGCACCACGTTATTTTCTCCACTCTGTGGGCTTATCAGACTTCTATGAAAACAACTACTGGTTTCATGCCATTCCAGCTTGTCTATGGACTCGAAGCTGTCTTACTGATCGAATGTCAAATTCCATCCTTACAACTTGCCGTCGAACTTCTCCCAGACACTTCCATAGAGGAAGAAATATTTTTGCACTTGATTAACCTTGACGAGACTTGAACAGATGCTACCTTGGCTAATGAGGCACATAAGATATGCGTCAAGACGTAGTATGATAAATCCATCCAACCTTGTGTCTTTAACAAGGGTGACCTAGTCTTGACTTATGATCAGAGATATGACAAAATAGGGAAGGGTAAGTTCAAATCCATGTGGTACAAACCTTTCATTATTTCCAAGGTGTTAGAGAAAGGATCTTACGAGCTCATTGATTATGATGGAATCCCTTTGGGGAAACCTCGCAATGGGTTGTACCTGAAAAGGTACTATGCCTAGGTATTTCTTGGATAGTATCTTGTATATATGTATATTGATTGGATTTCAGTGTGCTTTTAGTATTTTCAAGATTTTTTTGAGTTTAGTGTCCGCATCTATTTGTACCATGTTTTGGTCATGCATATGGCTTTCTACGGCTTCGCTGATGGTGCTTGCCGGCACACCTTGAATCTCGCCTGGGCTTCTTGGGTCCCCTATTCCCCAGCTAAAGATTTGGTTAGTTCAAGAGCAGTTTGTATAGGTCCCGCTACTAATAACATCGTCGAGTATGATTTGGTCATCGGTCTTTTGACTGAAGCCTCCTCCTAGGATGTTCATGATCTAGTAGTCTTGATGGACTCACAACTCGTGGTTTGCCATGTTACACCGTTAAGAACCCTGTGCTCCTCCGCCTCTTCCGGAGAGTATGTTTGCTAGAAAGATCATTTGAAACCATCACTTATAGGTATATCCCTAGGGAACATAATGTAGTTGCTGACACATTAGCTAATTACATCCTAGATTGGCATATTTCCCATTCATGACATCGAAATCAAACATGGTACATTGTAAATAAACATTCATAGACACATAAAACTCATAGAAAATGCATTTTCCATTTGAAACATATAAACACCATGAAAAAGTCTGTATATATATATATATGAAAAAGTTTACAAAAAATAGGTCTTGAGACCTCATATGAAGCACATAGGCTTTCAGGAAAAATCATCATACAAAATATTGAAGCTGTCAGCTTTCAATACATATCTCATACACTAGTGGTGCTCATGATAGCACATCACTGCTCGAGCTACTCTACGCAGCAGCCTACTGAATCGACCCGGTACTCCCGATGTGGATCTCTGATATCTCATCAGGAGGTCATCAATGCTAGCATCTAGGATATCCAAGGTCAACCTCTCCAAGTTTTCCTCTAGATCCCCAGTGATATCATCACCCTGTGGTACGAAGTGGGCTGCAGCTCACCTATCCAATGGATATGCTCCTCCAGGTTGTGCTTCTCACACATCTACATGAGAATATACAGGTCTTGTCACTTAACATAAAAAATATAAAAAATTAAAAAACATAAAAAACTTTCATCCATTTTTAGGTTTTCTCTCTTCTTACCGATGTCTCCCCACTTTCCTCCAGGTGGGAGTGGCAGGTCAGGATCTCCGGTGAAGTCCGTACCCGCATAAGCATAATCCTCAACCATGAGGATTTGATCTCAGAGCCATCTAAAGAACGGGTCACCGAAATTCACCCTTCCCATACCTGCCCCTGTGCGAGGCATGACCTGGACCCACCTCAACATATGGGGGTCCCATGCTCTTAGACTCCGGAAGACCACCTGAGGTCTCATATGTGGAATCCGCTTGAAGAAGAAGCAGGCTAAAATGGAACCAAAGCCAAATTGCTTTAGCTCTCCCTGCCGACACTTAGTCAGCTGATCTTTGAATATTGAAAGCATGGCTTCCACACAGTTGAACACCGTAGGTGCCATGGCCTCTATGGCATACAACATGTGTGCCCTAGAAGCCTGGTGCACACCCTGACTCCCGGCCACCCTTTGCATGGTAAATAGGACGGTCTGTAGGGGTCTATCTATCACTTCTCTGATGGGGATCTTCTTCCTCGATGTACCCATCCCTGGTGCACAGTGACGATCTATAAGCTCTCGAGTGGTAATATCCCCTCCACAGGAACCTGTTAGTGAGATGGGGGCACCCCGTCTCGAGAGACCAGTCAAGAAGTAGCTATCCTCTACTTCCAATATAAGAATATGGCCCCCCACCTTGAAGTACTGCTACTCTGGATTCCACATCTGCAATATATGTTCCAGTAACCGCTCATGCGACACCATGCTTGGGGTCTGGAAGAACTTCATGAGTCCATAGTCTTGTAATGCAGCAATACAACCCGCATTTCTCTCAGGAAAATCATTCTCATTGTCATGTGTTCTTTCTTTCCATATCACCATGTTTTTAGAAACCTAGACCTGCCAAAAACAATCATAGTATGCATTAGAATCATCCCTAATCATTAAAAATCAAAGGAATGAAGTTATATTGCTCATACTATTGGTTTAAATTCTCCATAGCCGGCACCACTTGTGCACCGTTGGAGATAGGCGGTGGCACTGCCTATCCACCATGTTATAGGCGTGGTTCTCAGGTGGTACCGCGTATCCCACAAGGGATAGCCGCGGTGCCCACTTTTAAGGTTTTAGGGCTTGCCATGTGAGCCAAAAACCACACCAAAACTCAAAATAAATGCTATGAAATGAAAGAGAAGGGTTTTAGCTGTTACCTGCAACTGACGATGCTGAAAACGAACGATGGAAACTCCCGGTATCAGCTGTTGAATATCTGGCTAAGAAAATGCTCAAAGTGCCCTCTGCTATGGGTAAATAGTGAAATGATTTGATTTTTTACTATTTACATGACTTATATAGGCATTTTTGGGTCTGAAATAATATAGTTTTGATATAAAATCATATTTTAGTCAAAGTTTATTCATCGTAATCCCTTAATGCTAGTTATGAATGCATTTAACACTTGTTTTTGAGTCGATTGCAGGATAAGAGAACTATTGTAAGAAGCTTTGGAAGTTTGTTTATGGATTTTTCACACTTTCATAAAATGGAAAAGGTTGACGAGCGTTTATTACGACACTTTGTCATGCTCTTTAAAATCTAGTATCAAAGGTCTGAGCCCGTTTCAGTTTCTTTCCAGGCTCGTTAAAGATTGACATTATGTAAAGAAGCATCATGGAGTCTTCTTTTCACCTCTTTTTCAGGGTCCTTAAACACGAAAAGATCATCGAGTCCATTTCCAATTCTTTCCAAGCTCGTAAAAAGTGACATTGTGTAAAGAAACCTCATGGAGTCCTCTTTAAACCCTTTTTAGGCTCCCTAAATACGAAAAGATTGTCGAGCGATCTTGTCTTCTTCACGCTCGTTAAAGTATTTGATGGGTCGTCCGTCCAACAGTAGGTTATCTCTTTTTCAGTTTGGATAGGACTATTTATGAAAAAAGAACACTCAAGCCAATCATGACTGGAAGAGTTCTCTAAGGTATGATTTTACACTTTTTTGGGCCTTACAGACTAAATCATATGAAAAAGGACCCCTTTGGAGTCTTCTTCCGTATTCGTTCAGCCTCTCTAAATGTGAACGATACCGAGTTTTCTTTCAGTGGACTTGTTAAATTAAACATTGAGAGACCTGTTTTGGGAACGAACCTCTCCTCTCTCAGGTTCGTAAAATATATGAGTTTGGACTTGTCTTCTGACAAGCTATACCGAGTGTTTGTTACCCTCTTTGAACTCATAAAACCGAAAAGAGGCACTAATCAATCATGATGGGGGAAATGGGAAGGGAATCATTTTTGTAAATAATGGCAGTTGTTTGTTGTTACCTTTGAACATGGCACTTATCTGCACATCATGTCAGTCAATTGGGTATTCAGCTGATCTCCATGACGATCCACTTTCATGAGTCATGTCACTCCTTTGAGTCTTTCAAAAGAATGCATTGTCCACTGTCGCATTGTGTGTCTGTCCCATCTAGTCATGCTACCAAGTCATTTTGTCGTGCCGCCCGATGTTCAAAGGGGATTTGAAGAAGTTTTACCTCTACAGTCCACACAGTCTTTGTGTCAGTATCTTTGAGTCAGTCCTATGGTTAATATATTCACATCATTACAGAACTATGTTATGAGTTTCGTGTCATCGATGTGTGACTCATCATGGCCCTCCTTCGACGAGACTTTTCGCGTCGACATCAGCTCATCATCTGGGAAGTAGTCTTAGAAACAATATTTAGTACCTTGAGATCTATATGCCTTAATGACAGATTCTCTCTCTATTGAAATAGGTTCACATCATTGACCTTTTATTGATAGAATCAACTAGGTGTTTGACATTAGGACATCTATTCACACTCAGTAGATTGTACTAGGGTACCTTGGGAATCATTGACATCAATGGTGATCTCCCTCGCACTTGTTAATGGTTCACATCATTGGCCAGTAATCAAGTGGTTTCTACCATGTTAGACTTCAGATCATTGTAATCACATGGATAGAATCATACTTTGTGGAAGAAGAGATGAAGACCCTGGGTATTTGTTTAAAGCGCTCATTGATTTTCCCCAGGTTGCGATGGAGCTTTGTATATATAGCATGGATCCACATTTGTATGGTCATGGCTATGCTTAAATTTGCATTTGTATGACATAGATCTATAGTGTATGTCTGGTAGCTATGTCCAAGTTTGAGTCCTCTATCACATGGATGTACGCTGTATTCTAGTAGCCATGCTTGTTTATTCCTCTCATGGATCTACCTTGTATTGGTCTGTAGCCATGAGTTTGGTTACTTATGTCTGTGAGTCAACATACTGATGTACTAAAAATGCCTACTTGACAATATGATTCGATCGAGCTGACATTTTCATCTCATGGAGACGACTTGTTCTCTCAAAGATATCATTGATCATATACCTCTAAGACTCATGCTTTGGGGGGCATCTTGTTATAACAAAATCCTGTCACCATCATGTGATAATACTTTTAACATACCTACTTGCCCTGAATCCCAGCTCTTGGAGTGGAAACTCATGCTAATTTTCAATCTTCCATAAAAATTCCCAGCACCGCGCTTGCCCCTTTGTCTAGGAGCGGTACCTTACTTGCACCACCTATCCCATGTTGTCCACAAGCGGTGCCACTGCTTATGGCCCTTAGTACATAAGCGTTTCTTAACAGAACTGCTCTGTCATTGAAGGAGAAATGCGGTACCCTGGGTAAAAAGGGAAAAAGAGAAGTTTCTTGAGGCTTCTAGATGATAAGCCTCGTTTCCTCCCTTATCCCTATCATTGTGGGTCAGTTGAGCTCGAGATCCCTCATCCTAGGATCTTAGAGGCCACTTCATCCACTAATATCTCAACCATCCCTATCCATTGAGCCTTATAAATACAAGCTCATATCCATGGTTGAGGGAGAGAACTCTTAAGGTATTGTTATGCTTTTGTATTGATCACTTGGCCCAAGAGCATTGGAGAGCATAGAGAGCTAGAGTCGGAGCTTATGGGGATGAGAATGCTTGGTTTCATGGAGATGCATGTCAACACTAAGGCTTGGTTGTAAACTTCTTCATATTTCTATATTAATGCAAGTTGATTTCTATCCCACATATATTGTTGTTTATTGATTTCACATGTATGCTGTTAGATTCCTTACTCACTAACATGGATCAATAGATTATATTCTGGCAGTTTCGATATGTTTGCGTGTTTAAGCTTATTGTAGGTACATAGGGTTACTATCGAAACATCACATTCCAGGTATCTATGATGTCCAAGGAGAGTCTTCAACCTCTGTCCTTCATTTGTTCTGGATTTGAACCGTTCAGACCAGTGGAACACCTTACTGTCCGCAGAAGGTGAAATATTCCAGCTAACAATTAAATCTCATAAGATATGGGTATACTGAAACATTGGATAAAATATTTGTGTGTCTATATGAGCTATTTGTCATTGTATTAAACTGATTGGATGATGCACGGTTGCTAATAAGTTGTATAAATTTGGATTGTAGGGAAATACAATATACTATGGGCTACAACTGGATATTGAATATGGAGTGATTCCAATGGATGATCTTGAAAAAGAGCAGGATGCTTCTAGAGCAGATCGAGAGGTTCCAATGTTTTATGGGAAGAAGCCTCCAACAATATGAATTCATAATGAAAGCCTTAATATGGATGAGAAGACTCATGAAGGTATTTTATTTATCCTAGTTAGATTCATGTACGTGTCATACATAAAGGAGCATGAGTCTCTGTGATGGAGGACCCAGATTATGATTCTCATAGTCCAATAGTGAGAGGGAGAAGCTAGATTGGATAGCTCCTGAAGAACCAATAAAATTGGCCGATGTACCTCTTGTTAAGAGTAGTACTACATCATGCTAACAATTCAAAATATAGACATAAGTTCTTGGGATTAGAGGTGTGTCAAAAACAAGATAATATTTTCCTTAGTTAAGGAAAATTCTTAGTAGAGATCTTGAAGAGTTTCAGGATGACGGACTGTAAGTCCATGGCCACACATATGAGTATGAATCTAAAGATGATTCTTATTCATATTTGAAGGATCTCAAAGGCATTTGAAATGTACCTGGTTAGTACTAGGACCGATTATATGCCTTGCAGTCAGTACATAGTCATGTACAACAAATCATGTTTTGAGGTACCTACTTGGTACGAGTAAACATATACTGATATATATCTCGGATAATACAATAAAATTTCAAGAATATATGGATTCTTACTAGTGCAATGATCGAGAAATATCACATCAGACATGTTGCTCCAGATATTGAAAAGCAATAAAGCTTCAAGACAAAATGAAAGCTGAAAATGTTTTGCTTGTAAAGAACTTAAGACCTAATCTTTTATGTGTGAGCCAAACATGTGATCAAGTACACATGTATATTCGATTCTAAGAAGTGTGAAATCAAAAGAAAAGATTAAGGAAAACTTGTTGGGAATGCTGTAAGAACTCCAAGCAATGTGTATATTCTACAAATGAAGAACAATGTTATATGAGTAAAAATGATGAAAGTTTTCTATGGCATAGAAGGATGGGGCACCTAAACTTAGAAAATATTGTAAAAGTTAGTAAGAACGGAGTTGTAAGAAATCTTTCAATTATCATAAAACCACCAACTCATGTTTGTAGACACTATCTTCATGGGAAACAAACAAGAACAAGTTTCAAGGTCAAAGAACATACAACCTCACAACCATTAGAAATAATTCACATTGATCTTTGTGGACCAACAAGGACTAAAAGCTTTCAAGGTGAATGTTACTTTATGTTATTAATCGATGATTATACAAGGATTACTTGGGTGGAATTTCTTAAAGAAAAATCAAAAACCTTTATGAAGTTCAAAGCCCTCAAAGCACTTGTTGAAAATGAAGCAAATCACAAAATTAAATGTCTAAGATCAGATAATGGTGGAGAGTTCACCTCAAATGAATTCAATGAGTTTTTTGAAATTCATGGAACCAAGAGGCAGTTCTCAACTACAAAAACTCCTTAGGAAAATGGAGTAGTTGAGAGAAAGAACATGAAAATCCAAGAAGCAGATAGAACTACGCTTAATGAAGCAAAACTTCCCGATGGATATTGGAGAGAAGCAATATATACAAATTTCTATATACAAAACAAAGGACAAATCAGAGTGAATAGTGACGAGAATCCTTATGAGCTATGGTTTGGAAGACCAACTTCAGTTAAATATTTTAGAGTTTTTGGAAGTAAATGCTACATAAAAAGAGAAGATGATAATCTTGGGAAGTTTGACTCTAGAATGGATGAAGGAATATTTCTTGGATATTATTCCACCAAAAAGGCATACAGATGTTATAATCTAAGGTTGCACAAGATCATAGAAAGTGCAGATGTAATTGTTGATGATACTAAGTCAAGAAGAATACAAATCCAAGAGAGTGTGGATCTTGAAGAAACTGATGATGAAGAAATAGATGATAAACAAAAAGAAGAAATTTCACAAGAAGAGGATGCTTTTGAAGAAGAAGAAGAAAGAAAAGTAGAATCATAGGAAAATGAGAATGTAGACTCTCCAAGATCAGACACAAAGACACCATCTAGGTGGGTTCAGAAGAATCATCTTGAAATTCAAACAATTGGTGATAAATATCCAAGAATTAAAACAAGAATAAAATTAATTTATGATGAAGAACAAGCACTACTTACGATAGTAGAAGCCAAAACATTTAAAGAAGCTTGCAAAAGTTAGGATTGGATCAAAGTTATGAATGATGAACTTGATCAAATAGAGAAGAACCAAAGTTGGGAACTTGTCCCAAGAACTAAGGGAATGAATGTTATTGGAACCAAATGGATTTTTAAAAATAAGTTCAATGAGCATAGTAATGTGAGAAGAAACAACGCTAGGTTAGTATGCAAAGGATATACTCAAGTAGAAGGTGTTGAATTTGAAGAAACTTTTTCACCTATGGAAAGACTTGAAGCCATTAGGATGTTTTTGGCTTTTGCAGGCCACAAGAACTTCACAGTATATCATATGGATGTAAAATCTGCTTTCCTTAATGGATAACTTGAAGAAGAAGTCTATGTTGAGAAACCTGAAGGTTTTCTCTTATCATAAAATCAAAATTATGTTTGCAAACTCAAGAAGGATTTATATGGTCTTAAAAAAGCTCCAAGAGCATGGTTCTCAAGACTTGAAAATTATTTAAAGCAACAAGGATATATAAGGGGGTCCACTGATATTAATCTATACATAGAGTTTGAAAACAAAAATATGATCATTATTGTAGTCTACGTAAATGATATCATATTTGGAAGTGATCTAAAAATTCCGAGTGTAAACTTTGCTTAAAATATGAAGAAGGAATTTTAAATATCAATGTTAGGAGAACTAGCATTCTTTCTAGGTTTACAAGTATCTCAATAAGAAAAAGGGACCTTCATCTCTTAAACTAAGTATGTCAAAGAGATGTTGAAAAAATTGAAAATGGAAGAATCCAAACTTGTTAGTACCCCTATGGTCACTGGTTGTAAATTGAGCAAGGATGATGAATCCTTATAAGTAGATCATACTATGTATAGGTCAATGATTGGTAGTTTATTAATTTATAACAACTACAAGACCATATGTAATGCAGGATGTAGGCTTGGTTTCCAGATTCCAATCGACCCCAAAAGAAACACATGTGGCTGTAGTAAAAATAATTTTTAGATATCTAAAAGGTATCGTGGATTATGGATTATGGTATCCAAAAGGCAATAAATTCACTCTAAAAGCATTCACTGATGCAGATTGGGTAGGAAGTATTGATGACAGGAAAAGCACTAGTGGAGCAACATTCTACCTAGGAGATTGCTTGGTGTCATGGCTAAGCAAAAATCAGTCTTCTATTTCATTGTTTACAATAGAAGCCGAGTATATTGCTGCTGCATCATGTTGTACACAAGTCATTTGGATGAAGAAAACGCTGGAAGATTTACTTGTAAAATATGAGGACCCCATTGTTATACACTGTGACAATACAAGTGCCATAAACATATAAAAAAATCCTGTCATGCACTCCAAGACAAATCACATACTAATAAAATATCACTTTCTAATAGATCAAGTGTCTCTAAAGGTGGTCAAAGTGTCTCTAAAGAACATAGACACTTGAGAAAGATGACACTTGAATTTGTAGCTAAAATATCACTTTCTAATAGATCAAGTGTCTCTAAAGGTGGTCAAATTGATACTAAAGAACATATTGCTAATATATTCACTAAGACACTACCCAAAGAAGAATTTGAGCATCTTAGACGTAAGTTGGGAGTAATATCCTTACAGTAAATAAAAAGGGAAAAAGGCAGCATGTTAGGGGGAGATATCTTGACAGGGGGAGCTATCAGAAGGAAACCTTTGTCATCACTATCAAAGGGGGAGAATGATTTAATGTTTCCATAAATTCCAAAGGGAGATAATGCTGAATGGGGTTGTCATTGATGTCAAAAGGAGTTCAGTAATTACAAAGGAATAACTAAAGACATGATGGCAGGGAAAAACCATAATGAGACAAAGGAATAGCAAAGGAAGCGATGACATGATGGAATGTCAAGCGATGGCATATGTGATGGGGATGGAAAGACACATGAGGGGATCCAGCGAGGGGATCAATTTCGATCGAGCTTGATTGATCGATCCTCTGATCAATCAATGCAGAGTCATGGAGTTGCAATCAACTTATGTAATAGAGGTTGGATGGCTCAAATTGTATCAAGATAATACATCGACGACAGGAAAAGGGTATGCAAAGTAAATGTGCATGGAAAATAACATTCCAGAGCGCCAAAGTGAAGTTTCATGTTTGATAATTGATTAACGAACAAGGATGATCCTGCAAAGAGATAGACAATTCACAAGATTTGCAAAAGTCGAATTGCAGAAGCAATTTTCTAGAAAAGTCAAAACGTGCATCTGCAATCCGCAATTGTGGAAGGAATGAGTTCCTAAAAATTGTGGAAAGGTCGTTCGAAAATACAGTTGCGGAAAGGTAGTTGTCTACAATCCACAATCTGCAATATCGGGAAGTTAATTGCGGAAGGTGAAATGCAGAAAGGTGAAATACGGAAAGGTCTGTTGCTTCAGTTAAAGCATCGGTTGAAAAATTAATGTATGTAATCATTTAATTAAAGAAGAGCTCAATGTTCATCAATCATCATGATTAAGTTAATAATAAGTGACCTAAGTGTTAGGAAATATGTAATAGTTAACTAAAGTGTTTTACTTTAGTAAAACCAAAAGACGACATTTAAATTAATCAAAATATGACACTTGAATTTGTTGAGGCCTGGAAAATCGCAGGCAACAATAGCAAGGGATTCTGCCCAGTCAACGTTCCCAACTAGCCCGTGACTATTTGGTATGGGGAATCCATTCGTTTTACGGTCCAGCTACCATAGGTCAAGTAAAAAATTAAAAGGTTTGACTGGTTGCGGCCCAGTCCACCGTATATATTTTTGTGTTTTTAACTTTAAGTATGATATGCAAGTGCCTATCTAAAGTGCAGATTGATAAAGAATACAAGGAGTGGTCACGATGTGATGCACAGGTTCTTACCTCTTGTCTTAGACTCTCTCGCATATAAACCACACACAACAGGAAATAAAACTAACTAAGCTTCCCCTAGGGAGTGAGATTATCAGTTAATGATTAATGTATTACTGTTCATGCATTAAGAAAAATTAAAGACAGCTGTTCTTTGATTCAAAACACATAAACATGAATAGATGGATGAACAACAAGATAGATCATTGTCTATGAAAACATTTATTACTCACAGTGGAAATTATCATAAAATAAACCAGAGAGCATTCATAAAAGAACATAGGTTCAACAAGTTAGAACGATCTCATGGTTAATGAATAAAAGCTAAAAACTAAATAGTTCCCCTTCAACCACATCCATTGAACAACATTTGAACATTCCACCAAAGCTTTCTCCAACAGGAAAAATTGTAATTATATATTGCAAGATGAAATAGTTCCTCTTACAATGTGTTCTCACAAGTCTAATTGGGAAAAAGTCCTTTGTCTATCTAACTCTCCTATACTTATACAAAAGGCAAAACTTTTGGGCTTCCCCCAAATGACCCCTGGGCTTCCCCAATGTTTCATCTACCAAAATTTGTCTTATATTGAGTGCTCATATGATTTACAATGTATTACATTTAAACAAACTAATAAATCACTTAAGTGGAGGGCCCCGCTTGATTATTTAGGAACCTTTTCCATGCTTGGGATTTTGATGCGATATTCTCAAATTCAGAAGGCTTAAGAAAACGAATGTTAATCTCAAACTTTGGATCCTAATTTTTAATCCCTTCGATTCTGGCTGATCTCATGCATAGTTGATATTCCAGTAACTGTACACTGACTGCCGAATGGGCCACTTCATCTTTCAAGATCTGTTCGTCCAAGACTTTGACCTGTTGAGTCCTTTTCTCATCCTGTTTATATCTGCTTTGTAACATTTCTATGAACATGTCATGTTCTAGAAATGTATCTAATATCTGCTCAGTAGCCACCTGGCATCGGTTGTAAGTGATCAACAGCCTTCTGCAATACTAGGTGCAAGCTCCTTTCATTTTCTTTATAGCCTTCCTGAATTCTTCTGCTGTGTTTATTGCAAACTCCAATAAGTCATTATCTTGCCTTAAGCCTTGTTGATCTTTTGCTGGTAAGTATTCAAGAATCTCTTCATTGGCTTCCAACCTTCCTATTCTTCCCGTCAGGACTTCCAAAATGTCCTCAGACCTATCTACAAAATATGAAGAAGTCTCCAAAATTTCTTCTAATCTATTATATACCTACAAAAATTTGCATCTTTCTTCTTCTATGGACACCTGTAGCTGGTGCATTTTGCTTCTTTGTGTTAGGGCATGCTCTTTGAAAGGCTGAATACTGGTTTGCTGTTCCTTAGCCTCTTTCAAAGATGCTGTTAGTGAATCAATTTGTCCCTTAAACTCTGTTGCTTGTACCTGAAATTGTTTTTCTGTCTCCTCCATGATAGCCCTTTGTGTTTCCAGTTCCCCAAATTTGCTTTGCAGTTGGTCTCTTTCTGCATGAAGATTTTCATTTGCTGTTTTTAGTCCACCCCTTTCTATCTTCAGCTCCCGATATTCCTACTGCAATTTTGCTTAGCTATCCTGAGCATCTGCTCCTCGGTTTTCAATAGCAACTTCTAAAGACATCTTGTCAGCTTGGAAGGACTGAAGCTCTAATTTTGAAGACTTCACTTCATTAAGAATGTCTTCGAACTTTCTCTTTAATTTGCTTCCTTCATCCCTCTCCTTTTTCAGAGTGTCTTTTAATTGGGTAGCAATTTTCCTTAATTTCTCAAGGTCTGTCATTATTCGATCCACATTATCTTCAGAGGCGTGGATCAATGCTGCTCCAGCTTGGATTGTCAGTATTGGGTCCTTGTCTATCTCATGTACCAAGGTTTTATCGTTTATCATCATCCCTGACTACCCCCCAGTTTCAACTTTCTTCTCAGTCCTCTTCACAATTCTTTTCTTTTCTCTGTCATAAAAGATGGTACTGAAGTCTGGAACTTCTTCCCCTTTATTTTTTTCAAAAGGAATCAGCCTTAATCCAGAAACAACAACCTACCCTAAACTACTGTCAGTAGTTGTAGTAGGCTCCTGGGAGTCAGGACAATCCTGATCTTGTACTCCTTGAGTGTCTGCAGGGTTAGAAATTTATTGATCTATTGTGGACCCTGTCAGTTTCAGCCTTTCAGCTTCTTGCTTCTTTAGCTCTTCATCCTCTTTCTTTTTTCTTTCTTCTTCTTCCCTCTTGGCAGCTTCCTCTACACTCTTTGCTGCTTCTTGTTCAGCTTTATTCCTTTCTTCTTCTTCACTTTTAATCCAACTCTCGGCCTCGTGTGCTAGTCTCCTAGCAACTTCTTCTCTTTCCCTGGCCTCCTCTTCATCAACTTTCTTCTGCTCAGCCTGGCCCTTACCACCTTTAGTGGTGATCTTGTTTTTAAATCTTCTTTTTAATGCAGTCACATTTTCTGCATTTCTGAACGTTTCTTCATCCTTATCCCAATGGTTTGTATATTCAAAATGCACATTGGCTTCCTTGCAATGTTCCACAACTTTGTTCTGAGAATCATTTGTATGGAAGTTCATTTCCCCAAAGTGAAATTTCTCCAGTTCCTGTACAAACTCATCAACCTTTTTAACTTTTGAAAACTTATAGCTTCCCAGTCTGAATGGCATGGGAGGATAAGTTGCCTTCTTGTGCTCGAACAAAAAACTCCCTACACCATCCAAGAAAACCTGTCTGACTGCTTCTTTATGTACCACATAATCAGTGGCATGGGAAGCAATGAAGGTGGCCTGGAGCAACCATACATTCTAATATCCATTCCTTCCTCAGTCAAGTAGTAATTGGCATACTCCTCAATGAATTTCAATTCCTCTTTAGACATGTAATTGCATTCTTTCAAGAAAATCAAAGTATATAAGAACATAATAAATTGTTCACAAACTTCTCTGTAATGACTGTAGTATTTGTGTGCCCATAATGGCTTGTATGCCGTGTACACAGGGGTTCTGTCCCTGTCCCATATGCACCTTAGGTTTGGAAATGGCTGGGTGCATAGTATACAATCAATTAATATGGAGCTCATGTAGAAATCAGACCTTTTCTGGGACACCCCTCCCAGAGCTGAAGCAATGCAGGATGAGAGACTATTGGACACAATGTTTTCCCAGTTGAACACAGTCCCTTGGGTGGATACATAGAATATAATAGGAACCCATCCTAACTTGAAACTCCTTTCGTGGGATCTCCCAAAGATTTTGTTCAGCATTAATGCGATGAACCTATAAGGGGTTCTTAACGTAGCTGTGTCGTATTCCCCTGATGGTCTGGTTCAGAAATTCTTACTAGGTATCGTCATTATTTTTCCTATTTCAACCAGGTCTAGGTTAATCTCCTTCAACCAATCTTCGGTTAGGTAAACTTGGGCTTCTAGTAAATGATAAGCTAATGATACATAACTAGGGCTATAAGCAGCATAGCCCTGCTTGGAAGTATTGGCCAGAATCATAGTAGTCACGTCTGCCCTAGGCATAATCCATCCAATCACTTCTAAGCATGGGAAAAGCTCAGGTCTGGTAGCTATCTTCATCAAGGAAGATTTTTCAATATTAGCATATATTGTTAACTCTTCAAACCTGATATCAGGCACCTCCTGGTTTGAAATCAGCTTGTAAATCTCGCCTCACTTGTAGTCAGGTTCCACACTGATGGTGGCTCTAGTATCCTCATAAATGTACTAAGTCTTTGTAATAATTTCCACCTCAGGATCACCTTCAACAATGGGGATTTCTTTTTCTATCTTTTCGACATCTTGTCTTTGGAAAAGTTGCCCTGTCACAAAACAAAATTCCTTTAGGCTTTGAACTGTTAACCAGTATTCAAAGAACGAAGAAAAACTGTATAAGCATTTACCTCGGCCATATTTTCCATAGCTAAATCTATGTAGATACAAAACCAGGGCTAACTAGAAAATACTTTCTATGAAAAGGTAGGTCCTGAAAAATCCTAAGTCATGCCCGCGACTAAAATCAATATGATTTAGAACATATGACATAACCCTACTAATCATGTAAAACCTCTATCGGCGATACTAAACACAGAAAAATGGGAAGAAAAACCAGTCTGATCAAAACTAAAACCCTCAGCGTTATCGACTTTAGTAGAACACATTCCAACTCCCTGCTTCAAAAATAAATCCCATCAAATGAGGCTTATCCTCAAAAATATGCAACCCTAGTTCCAAAACATGCGAGAAACCAAAAAAATTGAACTCAAACCCTTTGGCATTTCGAACAAAACCAGGGTAAATGCCTACCAACTGCAAAATAAAGGAAAATACCCCCCCCCGGATGGCCATATGCAAACCCAGGAAAACCGGTGCAGACAGTGTAATGTTCAACTGCACCAGTTTCCTAAACAGTCGAAAAGGGTTCAAAAACTCATAATGGCTCTGCAATAATCATTGAGAAACCCCCCCCATTCGCTAACTGTCAAAATGAACCACCATACATGCTGATAAATCCATAAACATGTGCCCATTAACCACGGCGGAAAAATAAAACCTAACCAAGGACGAGACCCTAGTTCCAAAAACTTAAAAGAAAGGGCAAAAACATGGTTGGCCCACTTGGCAATGAGTTGTGTAGTCGATAAGGAGAATATGAAAACTTCCACGGTGACGCCACCTACGAACAAGTTCCTGATAGCTAGGTACAACGACCAATTTGAAACAACAAGGACAACGCAACCATGAGTACAGAGGGATAATAATAGAATAATGTCCAATCCCACATATATATATATCCTAGTGAAAAACATTCGGTGGGAAAAACACCACAAATCAGGTGCAAGACGACTAAGGTATCGGCTTCCAACCTGCCAGTGATCCACAACGACGGGCGATGAAGAAGCTATGAATTCCGCAGACCAGTGAAAACAGTCAGTGAAATACACACCAAAAAAAAAAACCTCACATCGGAGCTCAAAATGACTAAATTCTTAGACTATTAGTACATTAGAACGCCGCAATGGTGGAAGCTGCATAAACAAAAAGTTTCACGGACCAGTCAAAGTCGGAAAAATAGAACCAAACTTTAAGCGAGCCATTGACGAAAGGAAAAAATGTAGGGCAGAGGTTTACTCTGCCCAGGAGCTGCAACGATGGAACACAAAAAGACTCAGGCCCTTGTGAAAACAAAAATACGGCGATCGGACAAACCAAAACTAACCCCCGATTCAAAAGTCCAATCACGGCGCCGCCAGCGACAATAAAAATACAAAACATGGGATCGGCAAAAGTAAAAGTTTTTTCGTCGCGGTGCTTACAACCTTCCCTCTGAAACGACGAAAATACAAGGCCCTACTGCTCCGACGGTTTTCAAACAAAAATGCCGAAAATAAAAATAGAAACAAGAGCGCATCGATGAAAGATAGAGCCATGGATTGGGTCGTTATTCCACTGAACCTCTGTAACTGTGGCTGTGTAGTTGACGACGGCCCCGATTTATAACTCCAACAATTTCTGACAGCGAGATAAGAAATCACCATAAGGCATACTTTAAACCAAAAAGGAAGCATCAGCATAAAAGATATTCATTCAACAATCATCCTCAAAAATCAAAATTTCAGTAAAGTCAAACAATCCCAATAAACTAAGCAAGGAAAAAATTTAAAAGGCGGGTCCCAATTTTTTAGAAATTTGGGAAATTGTTGTAGCTGCAACACAATCATAAAGTGTTTTGCATGTTGACAATTGAGTTAAATCACTATGACACTTACATTATCCTGTTAACTAAGTGTGCATACATTCAGATACATATAGAGTTAAATCCAATGTCAGTTAAGTATCAGTTAATGTCCATGATGGAATGTATGGTGCATTAGTTGTGCATGATGAAGAATTCAATGTAAGAATTGATTATTCCAAGAGAACATTTAAAAATTGTAATTCATGGGTGCATAATTTTCATGCAACCACTCACCCTAGTTTGCATGGAAGTGTTCGGTCTTGTTATTAATGTGATGAGCAGATGACAAGTTCATTATAGTTGATACCATTGTTCTCTATTCTCTATGCTCAGTGTTCTCTCTTATCAAGAAATATGCTATTGTGTAAAATCCATTCTCTGTAAATCTATATTATACTCTCAAGAATTGCTGGTTTTTTCATCTTTTGTATTTAGAGGGTTTTCATAGGGTATATCTTGTCTTGTGTGCATGAATGATTTGTCAGTGATTCATGTGTTCAGTAATTCATTAATAAAAGTTTTAAAATTCAAATATCTTCACATTTTCCCAAATATCAACATGGTATCATAGCTTAGGGCGTGAAGGAGCTGAGTTTGTACAAACAATTATAAGCATACACGATCATGAGGAGTTGAGTAAAAGAATCAAATATCCATGACATTGATCTTCGTCCGATCGAAAGACCGTCTTGAGGGTACTTCGAATTTCAACTTATGGAAGACAAGGGTCTCAAACATTCTTGAGGAGCATGACCCATATGCCTACGTGTCCTCTGTGATGGAGGTCTATGGCATCATTCTTCATCAAAATATCTCAAGTGAAAGTCCAGCTTGCAAGCATCGGAGTTGCAGTAGATGAATATGATCTTCTTACGATAGCCATTGATGGTTTCCCATCCACATGAGAGACATTCTTGGCTGTAGTAAATAGTTGAGAAGAGAAACCAAAATTTGAGTGGTTGTGGCATGATGGACAAATCTAGAGAAAGTCAGGGTTCACCAAGGAAGAAAATATTTTCCTCACGACAAGAAAGAAGATAGGGAGGAAGCCATTTGCTCGAAAGAAGTATTTTCATTCAAATAAGAAGGAGTTTAACAAAGACTTCAATTAATTAGAGGTTCAATTTTTCTATTGTCATAAGAAGGTCCATAATGCAAGAGAGTTCCGTGCAAAGACAATGAATCAAGGAAAGTTTCCTGCATCTATGAAAGTAGAAGAAGACGAACCTTCTCATAAGAAATCATTTGAGGAAAAGGATGATGACTGTCGAAAGGAATTTTTTCTATAGTATAGAAGAGCATTGTCTCCAAGTTGCACGGGACCCTAATTCCCCATGCAAAGATTCACTACCTATTTCATGAGGTTGAAGTTGCAGAGTTAAAGTTGCAATGAATAAAGGAGGACTCTAGTAATCTCTGCAAGGATATAAAGATAAAGAGAGATCCCACCCAAAACAATAATATATATATATATATATTTGATTATTATATGCTTTTATAAATTAGATCTAAAGGTTTTGAATGTGTTTCATTACAATTATTTAGAGATTTGTATTCCTGGTATTAGGAATGATGATATGGAATATCATGATTGAGCATATAGTTTGTCTTTTATTGGCATATAGTAAATCTCATGAAAGTACATGTTATGATTAATTAAAGAGGAATATAGGGATGCATGGCACAACATGAGATATGAATGATGGTTATGTTGAGACATTAATTAAATCATGTACATAACGATGCAAACCATTGCAAATACATTGAATTATTCATGTGATTAAATCTCATAAGATATGAGTATATTGAAACATTGGATAAAATATTTCCGTGCTTATATGAGCTATTTGTCATTGTATTAAACTGATTGGATTATGCAAGGTTGCTAATAAATTGAATAAAATTGGATTGTAGGGAAATACCATATACTATGGGCTACAACTCGATATTGAATATGGAGTGATTCAATGGATGATCCTGAAAAAGAGCAAGATGCTTCTAGGAGTAGATCGTGAGGTGTTACCACCTAAGTTGTACTTAGTGGTTTTTTATCAAGTGAGCCCGGTGAACCGGACAAGGATAACTTGTTCGGACTTCAGAAGACCTTCAGTCTTACTTCTGGGAAGCTTTGTTGTACTATATCATATGTCCATACCCCATGGGGGAATTGTAATAAATGTTCTGGCATGATAGTGTCTGTAAAAGACTCAGTCTCTTAGACTTTATTTGTCAATCCGATCAGCCCAGGGTGTTTTTTCCCTTGGTTATTATTGGTTGTTGAATAAAGGACTGATAATTTCTGAGTTTTTCACTCCATACCTCCAAAGTTGGGGTGGTCGGCTTGGCATTTAGGCCTATTGAGGCTATTAGAGTCTATGTGTCAATGTATAAACATGCTAGACATCATGGTCGAGTCATATGGACATGTCTAAGTCCCCCTAGGTTTTTTCAACTTTTTTTATTTTTTAAATTTTTTCAGTGTTTTTAATTAAAATTTAATTTTTCCAAAACTTAGGCTGTTTTTAATAGTTTAATTGGAAAAATTGATTTTGTATTAAAAGTGGGCCAAATAATCAGTTTCAGTCATGTAGGTGCTCATTTTCAAGATAAGAGCACCATGTAAACCCATGGACTCGGTATTTCCTAGTTTTGAGTGATTTTCCATCACTTAGGTCAGAAAGCCCCAAAAAATCAATTATTGATTATTTTAATTAATAAATTGATGAATAATGGAGCAAATCCAAAATCCTAGATCAGTGGATTCTTAACCGATTTGATTGAAATCAGTCAGATCTAAACCAGATTGACTAGATTTGACAAATCCTTGACTGAAGGAGGTGATCTGGATAGATCCAGAGTTGAACATCAACATCCTTTATGGGGAATTTCACCCTCCCTCCTCCACACGTTTGGGCTCATATGGATGAGTTTTGGTGGATGCTTGATGAGGAGTCCTGGACATTCATGGAAAATCCAGTCTGCGACATGAATAAAGTGGAAAATAATGAACCAGAAACTTTTGATGGGTTTGTTGATTTTTCTGTCTATGGCATATCTGAAGGAGAGAGCATGGATCTGGAGACCTAGGAAAATCCTAGAATGGAAGAGGAGCATTCAAAACTCTTATATGATCATTTAGAGTCATATCATGCAGAGCTGCACAAAGGTATCAATAATGAAGACACGGAGAAGCAGTGTTATGAAAAGACAGATGTGATGTAGTTAGTAGAATATCGTTCTCAACTATCATCTTCACATATAGAGTCTCCTCATGATTTGGAGCCACTTGGTGCTTATACAGGGAATTATCATCCGGTAAGCCTCGATGATCAGTATGATGGTGTAGTCAATCTGCCTCATCACTCTGATTTGTATATCAACCCTGTCCAGTCATGGATAGAAGCAGCCTGCGCAAGCAATTACTAGTTTGGGAGGAAGTTTGACAACATTATTCATGCCTATGATTTCCCATCCATCCCGCCCCTTTCGAATCATCACACAGGTTTGCATTTTCTAAATAAAGTATCCTTACTTTGGCTGGTAACCAAAGACAAGGAAATTTTTTTTTATGTTAATAAAATGCTTAGGTGGTTATATTGGATTTCTGATTACACTTAACCCTGTTTATATCATGCTTAGAGTAGGAAAACAAGCTCCTTGAAAAAGAGCATTTACTTTCCGCATTTTTGTTTTAGCTATAATAAAACAATTTTTTTCATTAGTTAGTTACATTTATTTTGTTTAAATAAATCATCTTAATGGTTCATTTGGTTTTTATGTAAAGCTTGTGCTACTGAGGTTTTCTTGTCAAGTTGAGATGTTTTTACAGGGTGTATAAACTGGAGATTCTGGTGTTCTCATACACTCTCCTTGCCCTATGTCTAGATCGAGCACACGTCCTGCAATTGGAGCCAGAATGTTACCACCTAAGTTGTACTTAGTGTTTTTTATCAAGTGAGCCTGGTGAACTGGACAAGGATAACTTGTTCGGACTTCAGAAGACCTCCAGTCTTACTTTTGGGAAGCTTTGTTGTACTATATCACATGTCCATACCCCATGGGGGAATTGTAATAAATGTTCTAGCATGATATTGTCTGTAAAAGACTCGGTCGCTTAGAATTTATTTGTCAATCCGATCAGCCCAGGGTGTTTTTTCCCTTGGTTATTATTGGTTGTTGAATAAACGACTGATAATTTCTGAGTTTTTCACTCCATACCTCCAAAGTTGGGGTGATCGGCTTGGAATTTAGGCCTATTGATGTTATTAGAGTCTATGTGTCAATGTATAAACACGCTAGGCATCATGGTTGAGTCATATGAACATGTCTAAGTATCCCTAGGTTTTTTCAACTTTTTAATTTTTTCAGTGTTTTTTATTAAAATTTAATTTTTCCAAAACTTAGGCTATTTTTTAATAGTTTAATTGGAAAAAATGATTTTGTAATAGAAGTGGGCCAAATAATCAGTTTCAGTCATGTAGGTGCTCATTTTCAAGCTTAGAGCACCATGTAAACCCATGGACCCGCTATTTCCTAGTTTTGAGTGATTTTCCATCACTCAGGTCAGAAAGCCCCAAAAAATCAATTATTGATTATTTTAATTAATAAATTGATGAATAATGGAGCAAATCCAAAATCCCAGATCAATGGATTCTCAACCGATTTGATTGAAATCAGTCAGATCTGAACCAGATTGACTGGATTTGACAAATCCTTAACTGAAGGAGGTGATCTAGACAGGTTTAGAGTTGAACATCAACATGCTTTATGGGGAATTTCACCCTCCCTCTCTCTACCACACGTTTGGGCTCATTTGGATGAGTTTTGGTGGATGCTTCAGTCAACAGGTTGAGGTGTCAGTCGGATCATCCCCCCGATTGACAGTTGTACTCAGTGAGACTCAGATCTGGCTCAATTAGACACATATCAGGCATTGATGGACTCTCCTTTAGCTACAGTGGTCTATCTCCTTGGGATTTGCGCCCCCGTGGGATGGATCTCCTTTTTTTGTATAAATAAAGCTCAGGACGCCTCTTCCAAGCTAGTTAGAACTAGGATTGAGGTGCTGTTGCTCTTGTATTGTATTGTTTATTATTCCGGAATAAAGAAGCTTTGGAGGCAATATCTATGGTGTAATGCTCTTCATGTGTGGATGGTGATTGTTAAATGCTTATGAGGTATAATCTGTGTTATTGATCACTGCTTTTGCTGGTTAATTGTTGGCCTTGAAGGAGAGAGCTCCTCCTGTTAGGGTGAGAGTTTATTCTAGTTTGATTTATGCTCTTACTACTGCTTGTTTCAGATCTATTGGAGTTGTATGTATTTTAAGTTTAATTGCATACTTTCCAATTATCTCTTCCAGTAGCACCTATGTTTTAACCATCTGTTTGTGCAAGGATTTCTAAGTTACAGGTGATATGACTTGTAGAAGAGGTTGAGCTGGTTTGCATATTCCTCATCTTCAAGATCTTCTAAATGACATAGTCCCTCGGTGTTCCACCAAAGCAGACTCCAAAGCCCAACATTTCTAGGCTTTCAACATTCTTTCTCTCTCTTCCTCCTTCATAATCTTAATTTCTCTTCAAATTGGTTACTTTTAAAGAATCTTATTGCTTAGATCTGTCTCACAAAGAAAATTACATAGAGATCTAGTTAGTAAGATCCTTTCTTAAGTTTAGCTCTCAGTTCCGTTTTGCATATAAAGTCATATTTTAAGAGATCTAGCTGAAATTATCCTCTTTTTTGCAAGCATTTTAAAGAAAATTTGTAGCTTGCTTTTAAGGTAGTTTCCTTTGCTGTACTTTACAATTTCATATTATGCAATAAAAGTGCACATCTCATTGGCTGCCCAAACAAAAATCCAAGATCCCAAGGAAATCTTGCTTTCCTTGGTTCCTTTTTTTTGCAAAACTAGATTACCCCAACTTAACAATTTTTTACTTAGTTTTTTTTCGGTAACTAGTGTGAGTTTTTTTTCGGTAACTAGTGTGGTGACCAAAAACACTTTTAAAGTGTGTTTGGGAAGATTTGATTTTAATTGCTCACTATTTTTTATCAGGTCTAACAAAAAAGAGAAGGATACTCTGCCTAATTTCTGACTCTTGGACGAACCAGAGCTTCCTGGAAGCTTCCCCCGCTGCTATGTTTTAATTCTAGCTTGTTACAAGCTTGTTGTAAGCCCTTGGATCCCAGATAACAAGAACCAAAGTGCATCAATTTCAATTTTATGATATTGTAAATCACTGCTAATAAAAAGAAAAATTCCTTTCGAATAGGCTCTTTCGAGCCTATTCACCATCCCCCCTGGGGGGATTTGCGTCCGTGTCTTTTTTTTTGATTTTTTTTATCCTTTTTTAATCTAGCGTAGTTCTAATCTGTATGGTAGTATAATTTGATTTATAATCATTTCCATATTCCATATCTTAGGTTTCAAAGTAATTTTAATACTTATCCCATGATTTCTTGATTGACTCGAAAGGGGAAAGAGATGCGTGGTAGGGCTAATTAGAAAATCGGCATTGTGTATATTTGTTTGATTTTTCATCAAAAGTTTCATCAGATATAATAAAATTAACCCCTCTTTGATTCCCTGATTGAGATCCACTTGGATCGAAAGAGGTTCCTGGAGGGTTTTCTTTTTAACAAGAACACCTATCTTAAAATTATCTAAAAATAATGAAGACTCGAGTGTGTATGCTCTGTACTTGGCTGTGGTTTGTCTGATCAGACAAGTTGCATCGAAAGCACTTGAGTGACTAGAATAATTAGGATTCACTCTCCCAAATTGACAAACCATCAGGTGAAAATCCAATGCCTCAGTCTAACCATTACGGTGGCAAAATACCCAAAGGAAGCGGGAACTCCTGAAAAGTGACCTTGGGGCGCCGATCTCTGTTACATCTTGTTGAGGCCTGTAAAATCGCAGGCGGAAACAGTAAGGGATTCTCCCCAATCAATGTTCCCAACTATCCCGTTGACTGTTTGGTATAGGGAATTTGTCCGGTTTGCAGTCCGGCTACCGTAGGTCAAGTAACAAAACAAAGGCTTTACCGGTTGCGGCCCGGTCCACCGAGTTTTTGTGTTTTGACTTAAGATATGAAATGCAAGTGCCTAACTCAATGTAGGGTGATAAAGATGCCGGGAGCAGTCACAATGTGATGCGCAGGTTGTTACTTCTCGTCTTATGGCTCATAGGCATCCAAATCGCATACAACAAAAAAAAAACAGACTGACTCTCTAAACTATCCCTAGGGAGTAGAATTATCATATTGGGTGAATAATACGATCAGTACATGCATTGTGAAATGTTTCAGATAGCTGAGACTTCCTTCCAAAACACATGAACACTCTAAAATATATTTCAACAACCAGATAGCTGATTATTTATGAACAAGCCACTATTACTCACCATGGAAACAACATCACAGAATAAAATTAAGAATATTCCAGCAAGAACATAGGTTCAGAAATTAGAACATTCTCACAGTTAAAGAGTCATAGCTGAAAATGAAATAGTTCCTCTTCAAATTGCTCCTTTAAATACATGTGACGCATTCCGTATTGCACCTCTTCCAGCAAGCAAAATTTGCAGTCTCTAATGTAAAACGAAGTAGTTCCTCTTACAATAGATGATTTACAAAATTTTCCAGGGAAAAAGCCCCCTCTCAGTTCCCCTTACCCATATTTAACTACCCCTACAGAGTGTTTCATTTTCCCCCCAGACGCATGACCTTTCAGCTTCTTGAATGCTTCACATTCTGATCTTTTGTGTGCATGCAATCATGAACCACTTGGTAATTGATCCATTTCTGCGTATTCATTATTCCAGATTTTGTCTTCTACAGCCATGGCTCTCCACGGCGATTCCCTGAGCTTCAGTTATACCTCTACCAGACGGTCCGTCTTTCTTCACACCATGGTAGGTTGACTGGTCTCCTCGAGACTCTCTACAGTCAATCGACAAGCATCATTTGTTTCAAAGGCATCGCAAACAAAGCATTAGATTCTAACAATTGAACTACAATTCCACAAGAAAATGGCCGGGTTCGTCTCTTGTTCGGAGAAGAAAATCGATCGAGCTTTGGGCGGGAAACTGATGAATTGGCAGTCGGAAGGAAGTAAGTTCGGAGACCAAAAGGTTCTCCCAGCCGCAACGGTGGGCGAGGCTTAAGTTGTGGGCCAGCGAAACACAAGCAAGAGCACTTTAAATCGGCCATCGGACGGTTTTGAGCTTCGGAGGCCGGAAGACTTTCAGAGCAGCAATGGCGGGAAAGAGAGATCGGAGATACGTGAAGCGGGCGGGAGAAATAATCGGATGTCAGGCGACTTTAACATCGGAAGTTAAAAGAATCTCCCAGCCACAACGGCGGACGAGTCAGGGCTAAGGTAAGTGGTTTAAGGTTTAACACGAATCAGACGTCGGAGAAACTTGGAGAGTTGGACGCTAAAAAGATCTGAGAGCTGCAATGGCGGCGGGAAAGAAACTCACTGCTTTCGATTTGAAATTAAAAAGAGGCCCGATCACAAGAAAAAACAAGTACTCAAATAGTTTTAAGGATCAGGCACAGCTAGGTTCGTTATTTCTTCGAAAAGGAAACTCTGAAGAACAACAATTTCCCCCTTTCTTTTATCGACCAGTAAACCAGACATCCACGACTCAAACCAAAACTGACCAAGGCATACATAAACCGGCTGACATCCATCCTCACAGTGAAACGAAAATAAGATACGCCCAAGAGGCTCAATAATTTAATGATCAAACCAAGCAAAGATGATGAGGAGGGGCCCAGAATTTAAATAACAATAAATTTGGGGAGAATAGTTGCGGCAGCAACACACCTTCAGGTGCATTATGAACAAAAACCTCAGAGACTCCATTCAGCCCACATATTCCTTGCAGGTAGCCATGATAGTTTAGTTTTGGACATACTTCAAGTACCCCCTAGGTATATCTAGAGTCCCCTTGCCTAAGTTAAATTACTCATCTTCACATTAATTTAAAATTAACCAAGATACAATTGCACAACATTTATTTCAGCACTTGAAAGCACTCTTAAAATATTTTTGACTCCATTTTTGGCACTGGTCAACTGTTTATTTCTTTCAATCTTTATGCGATTATGTGTCATTTCGTGCTTACTTGTGATCATCTTATCTGGTTATTTGTTGTTTACAATTGTTAAGTCAAAACTCCTATTAAATATACTCTTTAATACCATCATCATACTAAATAATTTTGTCTTAGTAACTTAATAGGGTATACCCCCCTTGACTTCGTTAGGAGTTGAGCCTAAACGGAGGAGTCAAGAACAAGGTGACATCCTTGACTCGAGACTTGCCCCCAAGGACACACCGAGTGGCTTGAATATTTCTGCCACGTGACCCAGGGGTGTGAAAGGTGGCAACAAGAGGTTCTAATGTTTTATGGGAAGAAGCCTCCAACAATGTGAATTCATAACGAAAGCCTTAATCTGGATGAGAAGACTCATGAAGGTATTTTATTTATCCTAGTTACATTCATGTATGTGTCATGCATAAAGGAGTATGAGTCTCTATGATGGAGGACCCATATTATGATTCTCATAGCTCCGGAAGAACCAATAAAATTGGATGATGTACCTCTTGTTAAGAGCAGTCCTACATTATGCTAACAATTCAAAAGATATACATAAGTTCTTTGGATTATAGGTGTGTCAAAAACAAGATAAGATTTTTCTTAGTTAAGGAAAATTATCAGTAGAGATCCTGAATATTTTCAAGATGATGGACAGTAAGTCCATGCCCACACATATGAGGATGAATATAAAAATGATTCTTCTTTAGTTTTGAAGGATCTCAAAGGAATTTGAAATGTACCTAGTTAGTACCAGGACCGGTTATATGCCTTGGAGTCAATACATAGTCATGTACAACAAATCATGTTTTGAGGTACCTACTTGGTACGAGTAAACATGTACTGAGATACGTCTCAGATAATGTAATAAAATTTCAAGAATATATGGATTCTTACTAGTGCAATGATCGAGAAAGATCACATCAAAGATGTTTCTCCAGATATTGAAAAGCAATAAAGCTCCAAGAGATCCTAGTCAGTAATATCCGAGACATGGTGCACAAAGGAGTAGTGCAACTCCTGTACATATCCAAAGTTGAGCATAATTTCCATCGTACTCACTATGACTCAAGTTGAATAGGGAGAATTGATGTTTCTTCATGGCATCAATAAATAAAGTCCCCACTAGTTAGTCATATGGGATATGAATAAGGAATTCTCCCCACTGGTAAGTCATGAAGTGATACATGGCTCAGATACTGGTTAGCCATATAGGTGTATATGGCTCAATATAGCTATGTAGTGGTACATGGATCCATTATGTCATGTAGAAGATAAGCCACTAAGTTGAACATAGCTATGATAAAGTCATGCTATTTGACTCAGATAGTCACGTGCTACAAAATTTCTTATGGAGTGAGTCCAGATGAGTAGATACATAGTCAAGGTCTTAGAGACTAGAATATACTCGAGAATAGTTGTATTAGGACTATTGTAGAGCAGTCAGACCTCTTGGAGAGTTCAAATAGCCACATACTTGTCTAGAGGGTTTCTATGGCATAAAGAAAAGAATATGGAATCATTGTGAAAGTGGTCAGGTATGGAAGAACATTGCAAAGAACAACAAGCTCACAAAGAACTTATTCAGATATTAGAAGATTCTAATAAATTCAATATTGAAGATTGACATAAGGTAATATTTTCTTGTTGTAAATAAAATTACACATTTTGATGTATTGTAAAAATTTAACACGACAGATTGTAAATCCATGGTGTCTAGTTTAGGGAAACTACATTATGGATTAGACCCAATAAATGCTAACATGTATAAGTAGCTTATCAGTCTCTTAATGTGTAGTAGACCTATTGTATTTTATGCTTACTACTAAGAATATGTTTAGGTACCTTTGAGGTACATTTGTGACTAAGTACTACAAAAACAAAAGCTTATTACAGATAGTACTACATGTCGGGGATCAGAGTAGCATGGGAAGCTACTTGCCAGATTAAAATCTTGTGTTTATAGTTTTTTGAGAACCCTATGTGTTTTGTGATAAAAAATATTAAGATGAAGTTTCACTTCATAAAAAACATGGTACAATAAGGTAAGACTTCAACACATTGACACTGAAGAGTAGATTGGAAGAATTTAGATGTGTTAACAAAGCCTTTGTCTCTAACACAATATAGGTAATTTTGAGACAAGATTGGTATGCAGAGAATTCCTCCCTTGCTAAGAGGGAGTGTTAAATGTATAGGATCAAGAGTAATTCTCCAAGACAATACTTGTGTGAGCAAGATTGGGCCTCATGTATTGAAGTAGAGAGATTGAGTTGGACTTAGTAACTTGGAGTAGATTCTTTAGGGTGAACCTAAGGATGACTAAATTCTTGTGAGTAATATCAAGGCTGGATACTTGTGAGTATTGCAAGTCTTGTATCCTCAGATGATTGAGGTGGTGATTTTGCAATGCCTTGTGAATAATATCAAGGCTATAGACTTGTGAGTAATATCAATGCTATAGACTTGTGAGTAATATCAAGTTGGACTTGTGGGTAATATCAAGTCAATGATTCTCATAGAAGGTACCCTATGAGGTGGACCTCTAGTTATAGAGGTGAACTTGTGAGTATATCAAGCTAGACTTGTGAGTATATCAAGCTAGACTTGTGAGTATTATCAAGCCACAATTCTCATGCAGTTACCTGGAGACTCTGGTACCCATTGAGGTGGGCCTCCCATTATAGAGGTGAAATTATTTTCATGTTGAAGCATAGATGTTGTGTGATATATTAGTAACCATGGTCATTCAAAATGGAAAACACTATTAAGTAGATCCTCTAGAGTGAATTACTTTGGAACATGACTATATGGTTTGAGAGTAATATAATATGGTCTTGACATGTGACAATTCTTCTAAGTATAATATGATATGATAGATGATTAATGTTAGCACATAGACCATGTAGTAAGAGTAAAGATAAAGAGATAAGAAATAAAGATATAAACGAGAAAGAGAATTCAAATTGCCAATGACTAAATGAACTCGACTTATATTCTCCAGTTAATTATGTATGCCTCAATCAATGCTTCACTTAAAGCATCAATTGGAAAATTAATGTCTGCAATCGGTTAAGTAAAGAAGAGATCAATGTTCATCAATCAACATGATAAGTTAATAATAAGTTAACTAAGTGTTAGGAAAGATGGAATAGTTAACTAAGGTTTTTTTAATATTAGTTAAACTAAAAGATGACACTTAAGTTAATCAAAAGATAAAACTTCAGTCATAAAGTGTTTTGCAAGATGAAACTTGAGTTAAAGCACTATGACACTTAAGTTATCCCGTTAAATAACCGTGCACACATTCATTTAGATATAGAGTTCACTCCGATATTAGTTAAAAATTAGTTAATGTCTATGATGGAAGGTATGGAACATTAGTTGTGCATGATGAATAATTCAATGTAAGAATTGATTATTCCAAGAGGGAAATTCAAAATTGTAATGCATGCCTACATAATTCTCATGTGACCATTCACCCTAGTTTGCATGGAAGTGTTTTGGGATTGTTATTAATGTGTCGTACACATGTCAAGTTCATTACAGTTGATACAATTGTTCTCTATTATGTGTTTCTTTGTGTTCTATCTTATCAGGCAATCTGCTATTGTGTAAAATCCATTCTCTACAAATCTATATGTTATACTCTAACGAATTGATGGGTTTTTCATCTTCTATATTTAGAGGGTTTTCCTAGGGTATATATTGTCTTGTGTGGATGAATGATTTCTGATTTGTGTGGTTGATTTGATTCAATGATTCACATGTTCAATAATTTATTAATTAAAGTTTTAAAATTCAAATATATTAATATTTCTCAAACATCAACATGGTATCAGAGCTCAAAGCGTGAAAGGAGCTGAGTTTGTACAAGAAACTAAAATCCTACATGATCTTCAGGAGTTGAGTAAAAGATTCAAAGAGCCATGACATCGATCTCTGTCCTACTACAAGACCATCGTGAGGGTACTTCCAATTTCAACAAATGCAAGATAAGGGTGTTAAACATTCTCGAGGAGCATGACCTAGATTCCAACGTCTCCTCTATGATGGAGGGGACTTGAACTAATGCATGGAGAGTCAATTTCAAGAAGAATAAAGCGAAGGACTAAAAAATCATCTATGATTTAGTAAAGGATAATCTCATTCTTGTAGTCACCCCATTGAAGAGCGCTAAGGAGTGTTTTGATACACTCACGAATCTATATGATAAGAAGGCCCATAAACAAAAGAGGGATTTGAAGAATAAGATTCAGAACTTAAATACAGAGAAGGACGAGTCGGTGGAATAATTCTTCATCAAAATATATTAGGTGAAAGACCAACTTGTAAGCATTGGATTTGTGGTAGATGAACATGACCTTATTCATGTTAGGATTAATTAATCCTCCTTTGTCCAATATAGTCTATTTGGTCATATTTCCTAACTTAGTAAGTTATTATCACTATACTAGAGTATTGGGGAAACACCTAGAGATTATATTCCACTTAATCCATGTGCATGCATGAGTTTATGTGCCTCTGGGATCAATCACTACATTATAGGAGCCCACTCTGAGTGGCAGCAACAACATCCTTTAGTTGGCTATGTTAGGTAAGGGGGTATGCTAAGTTATCCTCTAGTTACATTCAGTTGGATCACTATCAGTTATCCTAATGCCCATTTTTCATGCATGCAGGGAAAGTGGTGCCTTTTTTCCACCTACCTCATCACTTAACTGATTGTATACTGATTTAGACACCTAAATTTAGACTAGTGAGCTCCAGCTTTGATTTAGACACATTGAGTTAGCAGATCAGTCAGGTTTAGTTGGTAGATTCGAATCCTATCCAGAGTATTTAGATTCTATTTGTTGTAACACTATTATATTGTTGATTAATGAATGAAGATTAATGTTGTTATTATATGAGCAATTCTTGTCTGATTTATATGAAATTTGTGTCATGAATTCTTTTCCCAATGTATATTGATCTAAATTATTCCACTACATAATTCCTTCCCAATAGCTCTTATATTTAGCTGTAGATCTATCGTTCTCAAATTTAACATGGTATCAAAGACTTTGTTCAGGCCAACAAAAAACCTCTGAGACCTCCATGCTTGCACCAGAAGCAGCTGATTTTCCATATAATTCTTGGAATCATAGCATTTCTCCCTCTGGATTCTATCCAGAGAAGTCTATCCAGCTGTGACGAAATCTAAAAAAGTGCACATGTCAAGGTGGAAAGGTTTGAACTGACATATGATTGTGAATTATTTTTTTTACAGTGATATTTTGTAGGTACAACTTCAATATGGGTTCAAGAGTATTAGTTCCTCTTCTTACTCCATTCACAAGATATTCAAAGTGGAAATTGAAGATGATTTCATCTCTAAATAGATAAGGTATCTATGAGGTATCTATTGGAATTGGTAAAGAGTCTTATGAAGATGAAAATGAATGGCTAAATGATGGTGATAGAGATTTTGGAAGGATATGTCTGGCTATTTCTCCAAGCACGCACTACCTTATTGATTCTTCTAAATACCCAAAGGATATCTAGACAATGATTGGATAGAGAATTTGGCAAGCACACTGATGATCATTATATCAATTTGGAGAGCGCACCCAACACCATAATAGTTCTTCCTTCAAAAGTATCATCCTCTATTATCTCAGATGAAGTTGTCTAAGATGAAGAAGAAGCATAATCTTCAACTCAATGAATTCAAATTGTTGAAAGTCTCCTTGTAGTGACTCCTTCTCTTGTTGCTCCAGAAATTTGTGAGATCTCTGATATCTCATCTTTACATATAGATGGTCCAAAAGAAGACATTCAAATATCCGTTGTTGAAGAAAAACTCTCCTTCCATTATACTCAAGCATTCTCTAGTGATTCTTCTATTCTAAATTTTGTGCAAACTTTGCCAGCGTTTGCCTCAAAAAATGAAGAGGAATTTGTTTTATCTCTCTCAAATGTTGCTTTTGGTGTGTAGAAAAAGTGATAATTTGGATGTTTTGGAATAAATATCACATTTTAGGAGTGATCCATTCACCCTCATTGATCAATAGCTTCCACCAAATTCCTACATGATTGCTTGCATCAATACTCAGAGTTTTGTTGAAGAAGGAGAAAATTATGCATCTACCATCTTAGTGGAGCACTTAGAACCTTTGTTCCACACTCTTGAATCTGAAATGACCTTATTTGGTTCAAATTCTAAGTTTTAAGAGCCTCCAGTCATTCTTGTAGCTGTTCTCATCAATTTTGGTGTGAAAAATCAAGTACCTCAAGTCTCTTTAAAAAATGCTGCTGGGGATTCCATGTTAATTTTCTCTCATGAGTTTGTTGATATTATATTTTTTGAATAATTGTATATTTTAGAATATATATCAGATTATGGAGATCAAGAATTTGATTTCCATCGTGTTATAGCCGAAAATGACACATCTCTTCCTGTGATCACTTTCCCATGATCCTGTCGCATGTCGACATTTCCATGATGACACTTCATGAAAGTCATTGAAAAAACACCTATATTGGAGGACCCATATACAGATTTATGTAACTCCATTTGACCTTTTATCTGCACTGTTTGAAAGGTATCCGAGTCAGCTAAAAATTATAGAAGACACCAATGTTTGAAAATGCCCAAAAGTACCCTTAAAATGAGAATGTTTGACCTATTCGCGAGTTGTCATACATGGTACCCACATATTCCACTTTGAACAAGGGACTTGTTCTACATGGTACTTGCATATACCTTTGCGTACACAACTATTGAAGTTTCAAATCATGTATCCCTTTGTATACATGACTGTTTTCACTGCAACCCACGTATATACGCAACTGTTGTCACTGCATCTCACAGATGTTTCTTGTACATGTCAAAATTGATGTTTCTCGAATTTTGGGTAGTTTGGGTGGTTATGCAACTAACTCCTTCAGTTGTAACTACTTTGTCTTCGACCCTATCTCTTCATAAAAATATAAATAGACGTAGAGAGGTCCATGAGAGGGGACTTGAACTTTTTCTTTGTTATGCTGGAGAAATTGGGACTCTCATTCCCCCCACATTTTTCCTAGAAGTTATCTCCTTGTGTTGCAGAGCTTGGAGGCTGAGTTTCTTAGAAGAGAAGCAACAGGACCATATCAAGGTTTCGTGAGGTGCCCAAATTGAAGAGAAGGTATATTTGTACTTCCTTTCATGATTAATAAAGATGTGATGTCTTTCTTTTTCCCGAATCATTGTTCATGTGTAATGAATTTATGTTTATGATAAGATGTTTATGTTAATCAGAATAGTTTCTGATATTGTTTTGATTATAATTACTTTATATGTGGTCATATTGGTTTGAGGATGGTATAATTCGTTTTGCAAGTCTCTTGGAGTAAGAGGAGCAAGAGGAGGATTGAATGGCTTCTTGGATCAACCTTCGTTTGTTAAGGTATGAACCATTATAATATCTGAAACTTGCTTATATATACTTACATAACTATATGCATCTCTCTTTCAACCCCAGTATGTTGATGTACTCTTAAACCCTAGCCATAGGAAACTTTCCTCTACAACAAAACTGGTGACTCCACTGGGGAGAGCTGTAATACTCCAAAAATTCGTAAAAATTTAAAAATTTTCTTATGACATTAAATGTTTGTAATTGTCACTTTTGAGGGACATTTAACTGTTAACAGTTAACATAATCAGGCTTAAACTAGAACCAATTCCTTTATTAAATTCTAGATCTGCACACTTAAATATTTGCTTTCATAAATCATTAATAAAGATTTGATTTAGTAGGTTATGATTTGGAACAACATGAATTGAAACATCTATTTAATTACTAAGTGCTAAATTTTATTTTACTGTTTGTGAAAATATGAAGGAACTTCAGTTGAGTCCGAGGCTTACTTAGAGTTTTAGCTAATGCAGTGAAGTGATGCTTCTTTTACAGGTCTTTTATAGGTAAGATGTTTTGTAACCAGTTTCCGGATTGAGATTATTATCTCAACTAGCATAAAATAAAATGCTAGTAAATTTGTTTATTTTACAACTTTGATCAAAATAAAGGAGGTATCGTTGAACTGCATATTTACGTTTTATTTAATTTCTTGTAAGAATAAGTGATTGGTAATCTGAACATAATCCAAATTTTTTCTACCTAACTTCGACTATAACTAGTACATCAAACTTTCATTTATTTACTATCAGTTTAGGTCCTGTATACCATTCTAGAGAAAGGTAATTTGTATAACAGGTCATTTGATACCTTATTAATTGACAGCATGGTAGTTCATAAGTGATTATCTCAACAATATTCAAATGTTATGTAAACTAGGAAGAACTAAATCTAGGTATAGTCATAAAATATAATGTTTGACATTCATACATAGAACTAATGATTTCATGCAGAAAATAGACTACTAACTGCTTAAGTGTTTACCAGGTAGAAATATAATATTATGAACATGATATCGATACACAATAGTGTTACTGTTTTGTGTAAGGAATGAAAGATCATTTCGTATAAAATCTATTAAACCTAGACTTTGTATGACTTCATCTATCAAAGAGATATGATGTAAAAAATATTACCCTATATCAAAGATAATTTATATTACTTATACTAAGAATCAAGCTACAAATATTTCTATAATTGCAAGCTTACCCATATAAGTGTTTTTAACCAATGTATTGTCATAGGTTTTCTACAAGGTATTTTTACAAGTCCGATAGTTTATCTTAAGGATATTTTGCATAAGTTATTACAAATTATATGGTTCATAAAACATATTTGCATCTTATAATATGAAATATTATTCTATTGTTGAAAGGGTTTATACCAAGTTTTTATGTAAATGATTATTACTTGTAGGCTGCTCTAAGACTCTCTCGAACTATAGAGTTAGACCCACCATTTTGAACATATTGAATTTCCACATGGTCGATGCTTAATGGTTAGGGTTTTTGACTTTAGAGGTTCATTATATAACTCTCCTAAACCCTAAAAATTTGCATTTTACCTATCTTTCTTACTGCTGCTGTGGAGAGGGAGCCGCAGGTTCATGGCCTGCATGGCACTCCTTATCTCTGCATGTACATTTATTCTGTGTGTGAGGCCGTTGTCGCTATTGCTTTGCTTTTGCATGGGTTTTCCTTCAAAATTTGGTTCAGTTGTCATATCTTTCGGAGTTACTGTGTGGGCTCGAATTTCTGGTTCGTCGTGGCGCGAACTTGGTTTTATTTTTAACTTGAACAATCTTGTCCAGGATTTCTTGATAGTAGCTTCCTTCGTTTTCTCGGGCATAATCCAGCTTGGGGATAGGGTTCTCTTTAAGTCACCTTCTACATAGCTAAGGTAAAAAACTTATCCATGTATAATTTCTTTTCAGTTTTAAAATCTTCTGCACTATTCAAAGTTTTTATTGTCTTCGTTATTTAAATTAAGAAAGAGTTTTAATGCCAAAATGGTTTAATCTTGTACAGGCTTCCAGTTTGGCTGCTGTGTGTTGGAAACCACTGAAAAATTCCATGCAAGGAATCCATGCTTTGTTTCCACCCTGGTAAGCCTCGGTCTTGACAGAGGTTTCTCCTGCAATGGTTGTATGGGGTTTGGTTGTTACAGTCCCAGCGAGATACGACTTCAGTTTTAGTTATGAAATGTGTTGTTTGTTTAGAAAGGCCATGTGGCTGAGACTGAAGTGTGTTGATGAGAAACATTTGAATCCCTAGTGGCCGTAGCGTGATGAAATACTTTGGGGCCTTCACAACCGTAACTTGATTTTTAGAGATTATAGTTTGGACAAAATTTAAAGACGTGAGCTCTGTGGAATTTGTAAATGTGTTTTAGATAGGGGTTTTAAAGATATTTATATGATGCTTAGGCTTACGGGCTTATTGTATTAGCTATCCTTATATTAGACCATGAACTATGGTTTCTATGAGGTCGATGGAAGACTGTGGGGTTTCTTGTAATGTTTAAGAATTTCAATTTTTGAATTAACTTAATAGAGATATTTTCACTACTATGAAAGTTGTATTGATGAATAAATGGTTAAATAATTTAAAAAAGGTTTTATTATGGTTTTAGTTCATAATTTTTTGATTTTGTTTAATAGAGGGAAAAGTTCAGAAAGTTGGTTTTAAAACAGAGTTTGACTATTTCGAATGGCATCCTTATGCATTAGAATCTCTCATGTAATTATATATTGTAGCAGCCTATGACTTCATAAGGTTGGCTATTGTACACTTATTCAATATAGATTAGTATTATGCTCTAATTTCAGTTTCCTTTGTGTGTAAATTTGCATGTTTGATTAGCAATTTTGTGAGTGCAATTGTTCTATCACTTGGGTTCAATTTCCACATGGTATCAGATCCTTTGTAGATCGATGTCTCTCCTTCCATATTGTTATTGCAGGTTCGACATCTTGACTGGGAGCACATTCTTCTGGTTGAAGGGCATAGTTATGAGCTATGGATCAATCTTAGAAGATCATCTTGACTCCATTTAATTTCTTTGAATGGAAAGCAGAGATGGAGATATTGTTGAGAGTGAAGGGTCTCTACAGGGTGACTATGGTAACTGAAGCAAAGTCCAATGCAGCTATAGAGAAAATTAAATGGCACAACAGAAGGGATGGGGCCTATGGCCTTCTGTTTCTGAGCATATATAGAGACCTCCTCTTCCATCTTGATGGATTGACATCACCTAATGAAGTATGGAAGAATCTTGTAGAGATTTTTGGTAAGACAAATGAGATGGGAGGAAATCAAATAAAGAATGAATTGATCTCTTTGAGTCCCAGCAGCATCAAATCCCTATAACTCTACTTTTCCAAGTTTAAAGCCCTTGTTTTGCAGCTAAAATAGTGTGGAATTGAAAAGAAGGAAGAACGACTAGTTTTGGCCATACTCTCGAAGCTTGGCCCTGACTATTCAGTAGTTTTTTTGACATTCAATGCCACCAAGTTGATAGCTCGAGCCTAGAAGATTCCTAAGCTTGCAGAGTTCATGGAATCCCTCACACAAGAACAAGATAAACTGGTGATGATGGGCACCATCAAACATTCCAAAGACCAAGCTTTGGTTGTTGGAGATTCAAGGGTGGATTCAAAAGGCAAGAAGAAAGCTAATAAGCCACCTGAGCAAAAGAGAGACAAGAACAAGTCTCAAGAGGAGCCCCAAGGCTCCAAGAAGAACTAATAGAAGAAGAAGAACAAAGGAGAAATGAGCAAGTGTGCATACTGCAGTAAGGGATATCATCCTAAAAGCTCCTGCATGAAGAAGCAAATTGACATGTTGACTCAACTCCTAGAGAAGAATAACGTCTCCCTTTGTGATTGCTCAAATAAGAGGGAAGGAGGATCAAATTTAGAGGACAGAGAGAGAGTACATGCCTTGGTTGCTGGCACATCAAGCTCACCTAGCTTCATCATAGACTCTAGAGCTTCAAGACATATGGTTTCGACCAAGGAGGAATTATCCTCGCTTGACATGTCCGAAGGTCCACCAATAGTGCTGGGAGATGACTCTCTCACTGATAGTTTGGGGAAAGGAAGGATTGATCTTGACCATGGTAAATTTAGTAATGTATTGTATGTTCCAGGTCTTGCCTCTAACCTCTTGTCCGTGTATCAGATGACTCACACAGGGTCTCCAAAGAAGGTCATCTTCTCCCCTGATGATGTTGAGATCACAGATATCTCGAATGGTAAAGTCATTGCAAAAGGAGTTGTAGATCACACTTTGAAGGTATACATGTTTTCACATCTTCTACCCTACTCAAACCCCTCTGCTCTTCTGATTCATGCTAATGAGGCAAGCAAGCTTTGGCATGAAATATTTGGCCATATTAACTATAAGTATCTTTCTGGTCTAAGTGAAAAATAAATGGTCATAGGGTTACCAAAGATTAAATTTTCCAAGGGATTCTGTCAAGGTTGTATCCTAGGAAAACACCCAGAGCATAAATTTGAGAGAGCTAGTCATGAGAGAACCTTTGCACCTCTTAAGTTGATCCACAATGATGTTTCTGGTCCATTTCCTCATATGTCAATGAGTCAAGCCAAATATGCATTGACCTTCATAGATGAATTTTCCAGGTATTGTTGGGTTTACTTCCTGAAGCATAAGTCTAAATTTTTTGGCCTCTTCAAAGTCTTTAAGGCCTTGGTTGAAAACCAGTCTGGGAGGAAACTCAAGATCCTCAGATTTGACAATGGTGGTGAGTATGCCAAGTATGAGTTCATTCACTATTGTGAAGATGCAGGTATTCAAATGTAGCATTCAATCCCTTACACACCACAACAAAATGGTGTTGCTGAGAGAAATAACAGATCATTGAAGGAGATGGCAACCTGTATAATGGAGGGTAAGAATTTGCCACCAAAGTTTTGGGCTGAGGCTATAAACTGTGCATCCTATATCTATAATAGGGTTCCTCATAAATATCTTTATGGTATGACTCCTTTCGAATCTTGGAGTGGGAACAAGCCAGATGTGACCCATTTCAGGATTTTTGGCTCAAAGGCATGGGATAGAATTCCAACTGAAAAGAGAAAGGATTTGCAGCCCCAAAGCCAAGAGTGCCTATTTGTTGGGTATTCTAAAGATTCAAAAGGGTACAATCTGATCAAATTGAGCACAAACAAATCCTTCATTGAAAGGAGTGTTCAGTTCCAAGAAGAGCCTTTAGCAGTAGTTGAAGTTGGAGAGTCTTCTTCACCACCAGAACCATTGAATGTAAGTGAAGAGACAAATGAGTTTGATGATTCTGATATGTCTAATAATGATGATTTATTTTCAGATACTGACATTCCTACAAGACCAAAATGGTCAGCAAAGACCATTCATGCAGCTGGGGAACTAGCTGGAAATCCTAGTGATCCTAGGAGGACTAGATCTTAGTTTGAGAGTGCCCTGTGTATGAAAGATCCTTTGTTTGTAGAGAAGTGATATCTAATGGTTGAATCAGACCCATAAACATATGAAGATGCAGCACATGATCCACTATGTCAAACATCCATGAAATAAGAATTCAGCTCACTCCAGAAGAACAACACTTCAGAACTGGTTGATCTTCCCCCGGGGAGGAAGCTAGTTCAATGTAAGTGGGTTTGCTGCTGATGGTTCACCTTTGAAATATAAGGCAATATTGGTAGCCAAGGGCTACTCATAGTTACATGGTATTGAATACAATGAAACATTTGCACCAGTGGAAAATATGGACTCCATCAAGCTAGCCTTAGCCATTGTAGCTTCGAAGCAGTGGGAGGCACATCACATCGATGTGAATTGTGCTTTCCTAAATGGAGATATGACTGAATATATTTACATGCAGCAGCCTTAAGGGTTTATTTCTAATCCATACTTTGTGTGTAGGTTAAAAAAATCATTGTATGGGCTCAAGCAAGCCCCCAGGGCTTGGTATGCCAATATTGGTGGCTTTCTGCTGTCATTGAGTTTTGTTCGGTGCAAGTCTGATCCTAATGTTTATTTGAAGCTGATTCATGGCTATTTGATGATTATTGTCTTGTATGTGGATGAAATTCTGATTACAGGAAGTTCAAAGAAAGAGATTGCCTCCTTGAAGGATGCAATGAACCATGCATTTTCTATGACTGATTTGGGGTTGTTGAGCCAATTCTTGGGTCTCAAAATTGCTCAATCCCAACATGGAATAAAAGTACATCAGTCCAAGTATGCTTTAGATTTGTTGAAAAAGTTCAACATGAAATATTGCAAGCCAAGAAAGACTCCCTTCCTTTTAGGAGTTAAGCTTGAAGAAGCAGGTTCTTCTCCTATGGTAAATAATACATTATATAGGCAGTTGATTGGGTGTTTGGTTTACCTTACACACTCTCGACCTAATATTTCTTATGCAATAAGTGTGGCTTCAAGATACATGGATCAGCCTCATGAGATCCATTGGAGAGCAGCCAAAAGGATCCTTAACTTTGTTAAGGGAACAAGAACTCATGCGATCTTCTACAAAGCTAAATCTGATTTTGATTTGATTGGGTTTACTGATAGTGATTGGGAAGGTGAAAACACAGATCGAAATTCAACATCAGGATATGTGTTCATGCTTGCTAAAGGACCAATCAGTTGCTCAAGCAAGAAACAGAGTTCCATAGCACTCTCATCTACAGAAGCAGAGTACATAGGAGTTGTAAATGCAACAACTCAATGTTTATGGTTGCAGGGGATACTTGGTGAGTGTGTAGGAATATATTAAACCCACTCACAACTTAGGATAAAATAATTAATCATTATTTGATTAATTATTCACCCACTAGCTTAATTTGTTGGCATCCACTTGCACCTTAAATTCAATACATGCCATCTATATCCTAGGAATGATTTATTTCCAATTCTGGGTTGATCTTGACCACCTTTTGACCATCCA